>VDFB02092684.1:0-19525 GCA_007258455.2 Sequoia sempervirens | reverse complement strand
GTGAGCTAACATGGTTTTAAGATGTGGGCTGTGATATTTTAAGTGACCCTTGAGAATAGAAAAGTGCTTGAATTGTCTTCTCTTGTGTTATACTAGTGAAAATCGAAAGAATGAGATCAAATTCTTGAATACACACTCAATGTTTAGTTCCTAAGTGAAAACGATTGTTTGACAACTTCTTGTTGTGTTTGAGGTCAAAATTCAAGAAAATCATCAATTTAAACATGCAATTCCCATATTTGGAAAACTAGAAGCCAAGCAAAATTCATTGATCAACAAATTATACCTTGGAAACACTTAGATTCAAAGCAAAACAAACATATAGACTGTCAAAAACTTTGAAATTTTCTAGATTAGTGCATTTATCCTTTGTTCCAGTACATTCATTCCCTTTTTCTAGCACACTTGTGCAATCTGGTAGTGCATACATTCACTATTTTGGTGCATATAGGAAATTTTTTATTGTGTCTGAGCAGTCTTCTAGTGCATCCATTCACTGTTATAGTGCATTTGAGTAGTCTTATAGTGCATCCATTCACTGTTTTAGTGCATCTGAGTAGTATTTTAGCACACCTGAGTAGTCTTTTGGCACATTCGAGCAGTCTTCTAGTGCATCCATTCAATATTATATCGCTTATGTGCAATCTTATAGCGCATCCATTCTCTATTATAGTGCATATATTTAGTCTTTTAGTGCATACATGCTTTGTTTTAGTGCATCCATTAAATGCAAAACCCGAGAGTTAAATTTATCCCCTGTTTCATAGTTTGAACCAGAATTCAGAATCTTTTCCAAGACAGAACCATTCCTCAGGTACCACAAAGTCTAAACTTGTTAAAACTAACTTCTACAAGTGGAATTCTTCAAACTAAGCCAAGATCTAACATTTTAAGTGCCTAAATCATCAAACTTATCACATCTCTGATTGTTAAGCCAAGTTTCATCATTAGGATTTTGTCATCCTTTCATCACGAAACAAAGTTGTATAATAAGATTAAACTTAATCTCATCAATAGGATTTGTCATTCTATTTGACTTAGTTTTATCCTTGGCACTCCTCCAAACAAAGATCAATAGTTTAGTGAAAAATATAGCACTCATATGCCCATTTTAACAAGATCCCAAAAAGCATAAACTCAAAGAACATGAAATTGAAACTCAAACCACCATGGCTGAAATAGATGAGGATCAATTAAATGCTTTAACTCAATAGATGCAAAACCTTCAACAACTCTAAGACATACAAAGAGAAACCACAAAGAGATATTTGTTGCTAGACATTTGTTCTTATTCCTTTGATATAAATATGGACATGATACCTTCTCCACAAATAAATACATCATCCAAGTTCAATATCTTCAAATTCTTGAAAAAGTTAAATGAGAAGCCCAAATCAAAGTCTTCAAACACAAATGATATTGAACAATCTTACCATGTCATGTGTCTATCTTCATCTCCCATGAGCCAAAATATACCTCATGATTCTTTCACCTAAGTTAACAATTCCATCCAACCACCTTCTTCTATCATATCTTCTACATCCAATGATTCATGTCAATCTCTTAGTCCAAACCATGATAGCATAGACTCCCTTACACATCAAGATCAAAGCATTCTTTCCACTTCATCTGATGATACCAAAATTCCACAAGTTCTTCCAATCTTTGACCAAGATCCTATCTCTTAAGAATTCTATGATGATCCCCTCCGTTCACTTTTCATCCACAATGATTCCTTTCCATCTCAAAAGAAAAGTATCCTTCCAAGTCCTTCTTCTACCCCATCTAATGAACCCATACCATCTCATGATTCCATTGCATCCTAGGAGCATGATAATTATTCCATCCTATCTCATGATTCCCTTCCTCATCAAGATCAAGATATGCTTCCATCTGAGGATATCCCTTCATTCCATGAGGATGTTCATCCTTCTCAAGATCAAGATATGCCTTTCACACCACTACATGATGATTCCACACCTAATAAAGAGCAAGCTATTCCATCTTCTACACCTTGTGATCCTTTTCCAAGTCAAGATCAAAACACTCCATCACCCCTATGTCAATATCCTATCACACCTATACTATCCATCCATGAACCCCACACCTACAAATTGGGATCCTCCACCTTGATCCACTCTAGTTTATTTCCAACACCTATCCTTTCATCCATATCATATCCTCCCCAAAATGAACTTGCATCTTATTTCACAAACAATACATATCCCATTGGTAAACGAATGTGTCAAAGTATGAACTACAAAGGCAAAGGATTATGCCTTCATGAACAAGGTATCCTAGAACCCCTTTTTGCTCAAGAAAACCCATATTACCATGGTCTTGGTTATACACCTAAGTGTCCTAGTCCATCACACCTACCATCTATCTTAGGTCCTCATCCTAATCCACCAAACCTTCCATCTATCCTAGGTCCTCATCCTAGTTCATCAAACCTTCCATCTATCCTAGGTCCATATCCTATTCCTCAAGAACAACAAAGGCACACATCCTTGATGCCCTTTCAAAATTCTACCTCCAATAACTTATCCATGATACCTCCATACCATTCATCTCAATCCACCTCTCCTATTGCTCTTGGAAGCAATTTGGGTGCCAAATGTCAAAAGCTTCCATATCAAAATGCACATGCATCAAAGGATCAACATGTCTCCTCGAAGAGAAATGCAAAAAAAAAAAATTGATCAAAAATTAAAAGAAAAATTTAAAAAAGCCACAAAGGCCCATCAAAGCAAAAAGAAAATTTTCCAAGACCACAAAGGTCCATAAATCAAAAGGAAATTTCAAAAGGCCACAAAGGCCCATCAAAGCAAAAGGAAAAATTCCTAAGACCACAAAATTCCATAAAGCAAAAAGAAAAATCTCAAAGGCCACAAAGGCCCACAAAGAAAATATCAAAGTCAAAAGTCATGTGGATTCCAAAAAGTCTCATAGAAGCAATAAAATTTAAATTGGCATCCAAATTTTCTAATCCAAAAGCTTCCTCCAATTTGCCATCTAAAAACCTATCACCTTCCAAATCCATTTTTCCTCCATCACTTCACCAACCTTCAAGGTGTGTGCCAATGTTGACCTTGCAATCCTTTCCATCTATCCATCAACAAGCCTTCCCACCTCCTATACATTATCCAACATTCATCCCCCATTATTCTCCTTTAATCCAAACCTTTGGATAAGTCCTTAGTTTCTCCTATCACACCTTTAATAGGCTAACATTTAGGAGTGTAATTCCCATTTACCATGGTTTATTAAAGGGATATTTGGTCATGAAACTTGATGCTTAAGTCCTTCCTCCACCTCCCTATCATCCATATCCTATTTTCTATATTCCTCTCACACTCTACACTTGGGGGGAAAGTTTTGTCCATCTTATCATTCCTTAAATTTCCACCTTTGATCTTGACAAGGTTAAGGATCTCCTTGAACATCATATATCTTATCCTATAAGCTTTATCCATGTCTTTTGTATCATATCCTTTGCCTTATCCATATTTCGTCATTCTTTCTAAATACATTCTTTCTTCTCGTCCTTGGTCTTGATGAGGAATAGGGGAAAAGTGCTTGGGCCTTGTGTCTGTATCTTATCTAGTTGATCTTGACCATCTCATTCATTATTCTTATCCTCACATTTTCTTCCATTCCATATCTTCTAGCTTATCAAAATCCATGTCCCATTTTCTTCCATTTTTCTTGATGAAATTAGGGGAAAAAAATTGTTCATCTCATTCACTCTTAAATGTCCTTCAAAAATCTAAAAAAATCAAAAAAAGATCAAAAATCCAAAAAAATAAAATATCAAAATATCAAAAAAATGGAAAAATACAAAAAAAAGTGAATTTTTTTTCATAAAATCTAAAAAAGTGCAATAAAAACAAGTAGTGCAAACTTGGAAACAAGCGTTATTTGTGATAGATTAGCTTTTCCATCTATTTGAGCATGCGGACCACTTGCTTTTGCCACTCGCTTTCTTCATCAATCTACCTATCATTAGAGAGCCTCATGTACATATCCTAGCATCGTGGTCATGTCTTACCCTAGACTAGGGGAAAAATTCTAAACTCACTAGGGGAAAATAAACTTTGTGCTTACACCAATAGACAGACAATAGTAGGAAAGCACGACAAACACAACAATCATAGTACAAAACTAGACATTGAACATTAATCACCATTAGTAAAACAACAACCTTCCAAATCAAACAATGAAATCAAATCAAAGCAAATTTTAAATGGATGATGTTCCTTCTGAATCATGGCTTTATCATGTTAGCATGAATGTTCAACTATTGTACTTTGATTTTTGTTATCATATCTCTGGAGCAACTCAATGATGTATTGAACTAGAGGAGCTAGGAAGGAGTATGATTTTTCTTTGTCTGTTGTTTGTGAGTTGATCATTTTTACTGTGCAAATTGTCACGAGACATACTCTACAAAGTATCATTGATGACATTCTGAATTTGCATAGGAAAATAATTAACTCTTGTCTTTTTACGCAAGCAATGCTCAAGTCATCTCGATTCAATTATACCTAGATGCTTGTGTTAACTTACAATATCAAAAATCATGGAAGTAGTACTTAGGTCATCATGGTATAATTATACCATAGATGTTTGTACTCACTTTCAACATTTTAAAAGCTCAATGATGATAAAAAGCATGACAAATTGGTTGTTACGATGATAACCTTTGCATGTTAGATCTGCATGGTTAAGTTAGATTGCATCCAAGTTGGTTTGCATCTGTATTTATGGGTTTTCCAAGGCTGGAACAATTTCACAATGATGTTATCTTTATCATTACTGGATTGAGTACACTTGACATTAACCAAAAACACATCATTTGCATATAGTTGCATCATCATTTGCATACATTAGAAAGCATTATCATATCACATATGCATTACCACATCATTCATCCATCCATGCATTACATCATAATATCCACATCAGAAAACACAAAAATAAGTGCATTGCATCTCACTTACATAATCAAAATCATTTCATATAATTGCATTAAGAAAATGGTCCATTAAGAAGATTGAAAGACATATCCAACAGAGTAAGATTTCCAAGAAGAAAAATTTGTTGAAGAACATGACATGGTATAATGGTCCACTAAGAAGATTGAAAGACATGTCCAACAAAGTAAGATTTCCAAGAAGAAAAAGTTGTTGAGGAACATGACCAGTAAGCAGGTTTCCCTATAAAGATATAATGTCATTGTTATGAACATCTAAAACCAGTAGTGAAGATGGATTTTTTATTACTCAAATCCAAGACTAACAAAGGACTAACTGGATCAACTTAATCATCACATGAAAGAACATAAATGTTAGAAACCCGCGACCCATTGCAAAACCATATAATAGACCTTCCATAGAAGAGGAAAATGAAAAAGCAGAAGCTTTGCATAAAAACATGCAATTTGATATATTCGGAAAGACCAATTAATTACAAGAGATAATTTGCTTTATAAAAGCAAAGATTCCTAAACCTAATCTTATCTTGAGCAAACAAGATAGCTCGATAAGATAAAGATGAAAACTATAACTTTGTAGCTCAAATAATTACCTAAGTAACTTATGCAAAGCGTAATTAATAATTAATACACTAACACCCACCATAGCAACCAGGGGAGAAGTAAAATTATTATGCAAATATGGAGTCCCCGCAACAAGGCTTGCGTGTACTCATGTACAAAATGCAAAGAGAGAAACCCCCTCGCTGAGATGAAACCTACGCGAAGAATCACTGAAGAACTCTCGATGAAGCAACACTAACCCCACCGACAAGCAAGGCAGCATACTTCGCTTGCAAAAATACCAATTGAATCACAAATGCAACAAATGCACTGCCAAGGAACACTAGAAACTCACATACCGATCAACTCGAATCTCGCGGAACAGATGAAAAGGATGAATGGACCCATAATGGTGACAACTGAAGTCGCGGTTCTCGGGCTAAATGCCAACCGAACTAAAATTTGCTCATAGATCTAGTACCATCAAGATTCTGAACATTAACCATAAAAACATGGCCTTCAAATGAGAAAGATCTGAACCAATGCAGATCAAGAACTGTAAAATCCCACTGTGAAGTGTGAACCAAAGCAAACCAAAAATGTGTCTAGCTAAGCAAGAAAGAAGCTAGAAGGAGACAACAGAAACCAGACAAACTCATGCGAGTTGTCACCAAAATGAAAGATGGATGCAAGAACCCCCCTTAAGGAACTTTATATCAGTTCGTTATTACAATACCCAATGATTGCATAAGGAGATAATGCAAAACTATAGAAACATAATTGAAAATGCAAATCTAGCACACGAAACAAAAATGAATGCATGCCTAAAATAAGTTACACATTTTCTAGAAATGACCTCATATCTGTATAGAGGCCGAAACTAGCTTTTCAAAGCCGTGAAAATCCTAAAAAATGGATAAGCGAGTGAAAAGATATGCATCACAGAGTGAAAAAGGAAACATCTAACTTTCGAGGCTGAAAAAGACATCAAAAACGTGAAACCAAAAAACCACACTAGCACCATTGCGTAGAGCATTGAAACAGTTTTCCGACGATATCTCGTTTGCAAAACCCTGCTTTGCCTCGCTATGCCCGCTTCGCGGAAAGTCCTCCAAAAGGTGCTCGTAAGCCCTTATGAAGAAAAAGGCCCTCGGGTCGCATGGGCGTATCTAGCTAGTACCGGGCTATAGCCAGGCCCCCGGGTCATCACCTAATGCGACTGGCGGGCTGGCTGAAGCTCACGGATTCTATATGGCCGTCGAGCTGGCACCGCTGGCCTAAACGGAGCTGCAAGTGAGGTCGGCTCAAATGGTGCTTTTAGGTGTCTGTATGCGGTACAGAGTCAGCCGAGTATAGAAGTGGGGAGCCACCGCGTGGTTTCACGGGTGGTCTCACGGCAATACTGCGGGAGTATTGGTGGTGGCTCGGAGAAAATGAACCGGCCGCCAAGAAAAATATGAGCCGCATTTTTTTTATTTTGAATTTTTTGAATTTTTTCTAATCTCATGCCGGAACTACCTCAAATGTACGCCTCGTAATTTTTCCTCTCGATGATTTTATCCTCAAACCGACAAATTTTATATGAAAATGGCTTTAATCGCTAATCCAATCTGGTGGGTCCGCTTTGGGGCCCAAAGTGCCTGGAAACTTAGGGCGACTTTATTATATCAAAATTACCAGCTTTAAAACCCTTGCAGACTGCAAACGGTGATGAAAATCAATGAAATAAAAGTCATTTCTGACTTTTTCCAGTGTTATGAATCCAACAGAAAACCCTGATCTGATCCAAGACGCTCTAGAAATATTCTCAAGGATTGAAACCCTCGAGGGACTCTAACGAAGCCTCGTGATCAAAAGATTCTCCAAAATGCCGAGAAGGGTTGCAAATCTATACTCGATACCATGTTAGAAACCCATGATCAGATTTGCAAACTAGAAAATAGCCCTTCCACAGAAGAGGAAAATGAAAAAGCAAAGATTTGCATAAAAACATGCAAATTGATATATTCAAAAAGACCAATTAATTACAAGAGATAATTTGCTTTATAAAAGCAAAGATACCTAAACCTAATCTTATCTTGAGCAACAAGATAACTCGATAAGATAAAGATAAGATCCTATAACTTAGGAATTAAATAATTGCCTAAGTAACTTATGCAAAGTGTAATTAATAATTAATTACACCAACAATAAACATCAGTTGCATCATCATTTGCATAATCAAATCCATCTCACATAGCATAAAACATCATCCATAAAGCATATAAAATCATCAATCATGCATTATCATATCATCATTACATAAGCATCACATAATCATCATATAAGCATCACATAAGCATCATATAAACATCACATAAGCATCATATAAACATCACATAATCATCATATAAACATCATAAACACATAGAAATATACACCATCATACGATCATTCCATCCATCCATTCAATCGTGCATTAACATTATTATACATTCATCCATTTATTGCATCATCTATTTGCATTAGAAAAGTAAAAAAACATAAAATGTACCACATTTCATTGGCATAATAAGATCCATCACATGTATCATATAGGCATCATTCATAAAGCATCATAGAATCATAACACATGTTTCATAATTTGCATCCATAGCATATCATACCATCATCATATAAGCATCACAAAAGCATCATAATATAGAAATTAAATGCATCCATCATAGGAATCCTTCATGAAATCATAAACACGTGTAGATCACTAATCACCATTGCATATCATATAAATCTCAAAATCACAATGTCAAGTATACAATGATATCCAAATGTGTCAAAGAGATACATCGACAAAGTGGCAGAAATCAAAAAATCTCTGGCTAAGTGTATACATCAAGTATCAGTATATTAATCAATCCTATACTAAGGCATATCAATCAAATATGATAAATCACATCGACTGATAATATCTAAATCATCCTGCACCAGATGCAAAATCATGTCCCACGTCTTTAGGAAGCGTTCCCTAGATTGAAGAATTCTAAAATCCTCCTATGATCATAACATATTGCAAATCAACAGTCTTATCAATCAATCAAAATCAATCAACCTATCAAATCTTGTTGAGCGTCTATCATTGACCTTCACCTATCATGAGGTCAATCATCATCATCATATCATTGATCCTTACCTATCATGAGGGCAGTCATCATCATCATATCATTGATCCTCACATATCATGAGGTCAATCATCATCATCCTATCATTGATCCTCACCTATCATGAGGTCAATCATCATCATCCTATCATTGATCCTCACCTATCATGAGTTCAATCTATCAACATCATCAAACATCATCAAATCAAACAATTGGCTGAAGCAATTATCAATCATCAAACAGAAGGAGTCAAAAAGGGACTTAATTAATCATTTCATCACCTAGTGGCTTAAACATCATTTTTTGAGAGATAAATCGTTTATGGATCATAAAATTTTGAAATCATCAAAATTTCAAAAAAATCCAAAAAATCTTAAAAATTCAAAAAAATCACTGATTTATCTCCCAAGGGGGCATATATCTAACATCACCTAAATCAGCGTCTTGGGCATGGAAAAAAAATTTGTTGGCATCAGCAACAAATTTTTCTTTGAAGCATGTGTAAACACATTATTTCAAAGAGGGACAAAATGTATACACCTAAAATCAGTGAAGACAATTAATTAATTAAATACCAATTATTTAATTAATGGCCCCTTTAATTCGTCTACTTATAAATAAATGCTAAATTTATTTATATAGTTCACACTTTTCTAATTCTACCATCTTAAATCACATTCTTCTATTTTAATTAAATAAACAAATTCACATAGTTTGTTTTATTTAATTAATAATCTTTTCACTAAATTTAAATCACAAATTTGGAATTTAAGCACATGTCTACAACTTTTCCTCTTGCCACCTCATCAAGTGTCACATGTATTTGAATATGTCTAATATTTAAATTACAGTTATCCTCAACCAATTCCATAACAAAATTTTGACACATGGCTTTCTCACACATTTGATTCTCTCATACATTTGGCATGTTGCATTTGGTCAAGGGGACATCCTCCATGATTCGTCCATCTCCACCATTCATCTCTCATGTTGAAATCTCAACTGTTGGTTGCTGCCACATCACAAGATGCTTTGGAAATCCTATAAATAAAACCTCTTGCTACAACATCTACCATCACATCTTTTAGCAAACTTATTATGCAAGAATAGCATTGGAGCATTTGGAGCAGTTATAATTGAAGCATTTAGCATTTATATTTTCTTTATTATTCTAACTTAGAATCATGTCTTAGTTCATATTTTCATATTAGTTATCATCTTAGATTATAATACAACATTTGCATCATTTAATCTAGCATCATTATCCATTTATCAATATCACCATTATCATAGCATCATGGCTTTTATCACATATTTTCATGTAGGAATTAGATTTCTTGCATTATACAACATCTTGTTTCTCAAGTTGTCATTCTAACAATCATAGTGCACATACAAAATCTGAGAGCCAAATGATTTAATGAATCCTTGAGAATAGAGAACAATGGAATGTTTTTAGAGATTTGTTTTGCTGCAATTAGAGTAGTTTTATGAATCAAATATCCCATGTAATATGTATCATTGAAGTTTGTGCATTTTATTATTGATTTGCTAACCCCCACAATTCACACATATAGGTATCAATGCTATGATCATGTAAATCCCTTATTATATCTAAGGGTAGACCTATTTCTAGATGAGAGATCTTAGTGGATTTTAGTATAGTTAGGTATGCTTTTCTCTTGCACCATATGGTGATCTAGAGAATAAAAAAAACTTGAAAACAAACACCAAATTTGGGGTTTCCTCTTTGTGGGTTTCTATTATAGGTTGATTTTAAAGCTTGTTGGTATAAATTTGAGTTCACCATTGAGTTTAAGGAGTCGAAATAAATAAAAATTTCCTTTTGTTTTGTCTAACTTGGACTTGTGAGGCCAGATCTACAAGAGTTTGAAGTTGAGAGGTGGTTGCTAGATTCGAGAGGTAGCTAATATTCTAGATCATTTTGGGCCAAAATAGACCTTTCCATTGCATCCAAAAAGCCCAAAAACCCTAAGATTGATTATCAAATCATTGAAATTAGAGACTTTTTCCCCAGGCTCTCAAAGGATTTTTTGTTGTACTATGTCCATTATTCCATACTATACAAATCCATACAATTTGTATGGTCTGTATGTTAAACTGCAAGCACTAACATCCATCGATGGGTCGTATGGAATATTCTACAACATCAACATATTCATAGAATATTATATGTAGGCATAATCTTTGTGGTCTTCTGTACTTCTCTCTATACATTTTCATCTCTTCCCCTATCTCTCTCTCTCTATCTCTCTCTCTCTATATATTTCTCCCGCCCTCTCCCTCTATCTCTCCCTCTTTTTATCTCTCTCTATATCTATTCATCATTCTCTCTCTACATATATATATCCATCTTTCTGTTTATCTCCATTCTCCCCCTCTCCATATTAACCCCTTGTCTCTCTCTAAATCTCTCTCTCCCTCCCTCCCTCTCCTTTTATCTCTTCCTTATCTCCTCCTCACTCTATCTCTCTATCACTCTCTCCCTTTCCCTCTTTATCTCTCTACCTCTACCTCCCTCTAACTCTATCTCTATATCTCTCTCTTATTCTTCCTCTCCCCTCTCTAAATCTAACTCTATCTCCCTATAAATATGTATGTTTTCTTAAAACTCTATATTATGCAAGCAGGTTACAAAGTGCACTCACATGCTATAATATGTTCATATTTTGTAATGTACTCATATTTATCATGCACTCACATTACAAAGCACGCTTGAGCTAAGGCTTGATGATTACTAAGAAATAAAATGATTTCTTTATATGAAATTTTATGTTATCATATTTTCTTCAAAAAATATGTGGCCCCTTTTTGTCCCCCAATTTGGTGCACTCGCCCACCCATCTTAAGTTCATAATTTTGTTGTAATTATTCTCTACTTATCTCAACAAAAAAATCTTTACAATCTCCCCATTCTTGAAGGGTGAAAAATTATGTTTCCCATATACACAAGGATTTGAGGTCACATCTTGCTATCTATAAAAGCACCCACTCACAATGAAACTACTCTATATAAGTGGAAATCCTTGTTGGGAAAAGATCTGTAAAAGTTTTGCATTATTCTCCTCTCAAGATTAGTCTAGGAAATTGTTCCACTACCTTAGCTTCCTTACAAGTGGTATCAGAGCCTGATCACCTTTGGTTTTAGTTGTGGTTTGTTGGATTTTTTGAATTAATCCAAGTTTGAGTGGGAGCTTGTGCAAAAGATACTTTGTGAACTTGTTGTAGGAATTTTTAGATGGCAATTTCATCAGGGAGAATAGAGGTGGATAAATTTTATGGAAATAATTTTGAAATGTGGAAGCTAAAGATGGAGGATCTATTGATAGATCAAGATCTATGGGATGTTATTGATCAAAATGTTTCAAGGCATGTAGATCCTACTCAAGTTGCTCAATATGATGTTATGGACCATAAAGCCAAGGGTCTAATTAGATCATGCTTGGCAGAATCTATTTTAATCAATGTCCATGAAGATACCTCTGCATAGAAACTATGGTAGAAGCTTGGTGAGATGTATCAAGACAAATATTTAGTGAACAAGATTTTCTTGAGGAAGAAATTGTATTCCTTGAAAATGGAAGAGGGTGGAGGAATTACAGACCACTTGGAAGCATTCAATATGTTGGTGGCTCAACTAGCATCAATTGGTGTCAAAATGAATGAGGAGGAGAAATGTCAGATCTTGTTTTGTTCTTTTCCTGATTCATGGGATTCTCTTGTTATGGCTATTGGGAGTACTTCTATTATATCGAAGATTGAAGATGTGGTGGGTTCTTTGCTTTCTAAAGAGATGAGGAGGAAGGTATCCATCAATGCCAAGAAGGCCCTAAATTTCCATGGAATACCTAAGGAAAAAGGAAAGAAGAATGAGAAGTGTGATAAATCCCAAGTCCAAGGGGAGATCAAAATCTCATGGAAAGTCCAAAGTTATTTGCTAGAACTGCGGTAAGCCTAGACATGTTCGTAAGGACTACAAAGAAGAAAAGAAGAAGAAAAATAAGAAATTTGATTCTATTTTTGATTCTAAAAAGGAAGATGGTGGTGCATTCATTGCAACTTTGGCAACTCATGCAGGTAATGATGCATGGTTAATTGACTTAGGTGCATCTTTCCATATGACCTTTAATAGAGATTGGTTTTCTAAATATGAAGAATTTGATGGAGGTAAGGGGTACTTGGGTGATGATTTTTATTTAAATATTGTTGGCCATGGTAAACTTAAAATTAGGTTTCCTAATGGTAGGATAAAAATGATTAATGGTGTGTTGCATATCCCTAGTTTACCACAAAAAATTTTATGTGAGAAAACTAGTAGATGCAGGTGTGTAGGTAGTATTTTTTGATGCAGGGTGCAAGATGGTCAGAGGTTCTATGGTGATTGATAGAGGTGTCAGATATGGCGCATTGTATAAGCTTGATGCATACATTGTTGAGTGAAATAGTACTTTTGTGAAAAACAATTATATGGAAGTGAGGGTTTCACCTTCAGTAGATGATCATGGATTTTGGGTACCTAAGGGTGCTCTTTCTTCTAAATCAAAGTTAACTACAGAGAAAACTATGTTATGGCACCAAAGACTTGGCCACATTGGAGAAAAGGGTCTAAGGACCTTGGAAAAAAAACCTCATTGAAGGTTTGTATGATTGTAATCTTGAATTTTATTTCTGTGAGCATTGCATTTATGGAAAAAAAAACTATGTTCAATTTTACTTGAGTTCTCATAAATCTTGTGGTGTATTGGATTTTATTCATTCTAATGTGTTTGGTCCTATTGATGTTCCTTCAAATGGTAAATCCACATATCATGTTTCATTTATTGATGATTATAGTAGGACATGTGTATATTTTCTAAAGAGTAAATCTAAAGTTTTTAGTCAATTTAAAGAATTCAAAGTAATGGTTGAGTTGCAGAATGGAAAGAAAATAAAATGTTTGAGGACTGATAATGGCAATGAATTTTTCTCTAATGATTTTTATAATTTTTTAAAAGATTGTGGTATTCATAGACAAAATACAACCCCATATCTCCACAACATAATGTAGTTGCAAAAAGAATGAACAAGACACTGATGGAGAATGCTAGGAGTATGTTGAGTGGTGTTGGTCTAGAACAAAGGTTTTGGGTTGAAGTTGTTGCTACTGCTTGTTACCTGATTAACAGGTCTCCTACATTAGCTTTGTTGATAAGATTCATATGGAGGCATGGTCGGGTCACAAGCCTTCATTAATACATCTTAGAGTTTTTGGTTGTGAGGCATATGCACATGTGCCAAAGGAGAAGTGAAAAAAGTTGGAGAACAAGGATGTGAAATGTATCTTCATTGGATACAGTTATGGTGTGAAAGGATACAACCCTTGGTATCTTGTTGCATAGAAGGTAATACATAGTAGAAGTGTTATTTTTAGAGAAACTAATTCTTCTTCTATTACATTATGGCCATAAAAAAGTAAACAGAAAGATGTGATTCAATTTCCTTCTACACCTGAGAAAGTCGAATCGAGGCCCATGGATAGACGAGAAGTTGAGGAGATCTCATCTAGCTTTGAATCTTCATAAGAGGAGGAAGAACCTCCAACTCAGCTTGTTTGTAGGTCTACAAGGCATAGACAACCACCTAAAAGGTATTCACTTGATGATTGGAGATGCATTTTTTCTTTAAATACTAACTTGGATGAACCTAAATTGATAGAAGATGCATTAGGTATGAATGATGCAAAATCTTGGAAGATTTATATGGATGAAGAAATGGAAGCTTTGAAAAAGAATGATACATGGGATCTTGTACCATTGCCTGAAGGAAGAAAACATGTTGGTTGCAAATGGGTGTTCAAGAAAAAGATTGGTTCACATGGAAGTATTGAGAAGTATAAAGCAAGGTTGGTTGCAAAAGGTTACTCTCAACTTGAGGGTGTTGATTAATGTGAGATATTTTCTCTTGATGAAAAAATGACATCCATTAGATCTTTTCTTTCTATTGTTGTTGCTTATGATTTAGAGGTTGAGCAAATGGACGTGAAAACTAATTTCCTTCATGATGACTTGGAGGAGGATATTTATATGACACAACTAGAGCACTATGTGGTGAAAGGTAAAAGTAAATTGGTTTGCAAATTGAAGAAATCTTTCTATGGCCTAAAATAGATTCCTAGGATGTGATACCAAAAATTTGATACATATGTTTTAAGTTTGGGATTTGATTGTTCTAAATTAGATTGTGATTATTATAAAACTGATGTTGATTGTTTCCTATTTGTTACATTATATGTTGATATGTTATTTATTGGTAGAGGGAAAGGTATGATTTCAAAACTAAAATCTCAACTTGCTGCTAAATTTGAAATGAAAGATCTTAGTGCAACTAAACACATTCTTGGGATGAAAATTAAAAGAGATAAAGTGAACAAAAAGCTATGGCTTGACCAAAGTAAGTATGTCACTTCAATTTTATAGAGGTTTGATATGCAAGATTGTAGACCATTGTGTGTTTCTATTTTAGCTAGAACAAAATTATCTACTTCAGATTGTCCAACATCCCCATCAGAGATAAAAGTCATAAGTAGAGCGCCTTACCCGAGTGTAATTGGAAGTTTAATGTATGCTAAGGATTGTACTAGACTAGAAATTTCCCATTTATTGGGAGTTATTTCTAGATATATGTCTAATCCTAGTAGAGTTCATTGGGATGCAGTTAAAAGAGTCTTTAGATATTTGTGTGGTACCTCATATTATTCTTTGTGTTATCATAGTAATATGGTTGAAGATGAGATTTCCCTTGATATTCATGGTTATGTGGATTCAGAATAGGTAGGTGATGTTGGCAGTAGAAGATCCACTAGTACTTATGTGTTTACTTTATTTGGTGGTGCAATTAGTTGGATGAGTAAGCAATAAGATGTAGTTGCTTTGTCCACTGCTAAAGTAGAGTATATGGAAGCTACTCGTGCTTGTAAAAAAATTGTTTGGCTTAAGAGATTTTGTTTAGATATTGGAATAAATAAGGTGTGGTGAAATTTATTGTGACTGTCAGAATGTGATATTTCTAGCCAAGAACTTGACATTTCATGTCAAGACCAAGCACATTGATGTACAGTATCATTTTGTTAGAGATATGGTCGAAGATGGAAGGGTAAATTTGGTTAAGGTAGAGACCTTGATGAATGTTGTTGATTATTTAACTAAACCTGTGAGAACAAAGAAGTTCATATGGTGTTCAGAGACTATGGGCCTTTCAACCCCTAACAATTTAAGAGGTTAGGTTTACACCCTCCTGTTGCTTTTGAAAGGTGTTAGAAAAGTGGGATATTTTTTGGGAAAATATGTCTCAACCTTGCAATTACATAAGTTAATGTTGATACATAAGGTATTGTTCATTCGATGATGACCGAGGGGTGCAGGGGGTCCCCCCCATGAGGGGTTTGGGGGAAATGCCCTCGAAAGGAAAATTTTATTTATATTTTATTATTATAAATCTGGTCTATTCATCATTATGTCTCATATCTAACAACCGATATTTTATTATCTTGACTTGCACTAGAAGGAAACCCTATTTTATGGAGGAATTGTATTACGATTGTGTATTGTGATGCATTTTAAGATTCTAATAGTAGTCATGTTGCCTTTGGAGCTCTAGTTGGTGATACTCATGTGAGAAGCTTTCTCTGCAAGTATATTGTAATCTTTGTGATTTTTGAATAATATATAGGTTGGGTTTTGGAGTGTGCATTTTTTCTCCCAAAAGGGTTTTCCTCATGTAAATCATTATGTTGTGGTATGCATGATATTTATGTTTATTTGTGTTTAAGTTTCTATAACTGAAAAGATCTGTAAATTTTTTGCATTATTGTCCTCTCAAGATTAGTGTAGGAAGTTCTTCCGCTACCTTAGCTTCCTTACAATACTTCCACAGTACTACATGGAATTCTTGATCCTTCCTAGATAAACTTGGTCCTCTCACCATTACCTTGCATCCCTTTGTGTCCTCTATATAAGGTTGATCATTGGAAACCAATCAAATATCCTCTTCTATCCTAAAAATATCCTTCCCTCTCTCCATTTACTCATCTAGTCGATATTCCCACAATAAGATTAAGGTATTTATTTATTATATCTATAGGAAATAAGGGTTGTGGTATCCCAATATTCCCATATTCTAAAACTATAATAGTATTGCACCCCAAAAAACAATCCCTTGGTGTTTATAATCCTATGTAATCATCATAAAAATGTGCGAACATGCACCTTCCCATGACTAGATAGTATCATGTTTCTTCATTTCCTAGACTAAATGCATCAAGTTGTAAGAAATTAATGATCCTTGATCATCTAGAAGTATTAATATTAGAAGCAGCAATAGTAACTATTTACATCCCTTGGAAATTTTACCAATTGAAATCTCCAAGAGTGGCATTCCTCTTCCTATTTGACTTGGTTTACCTATGTAATACTAATAAAGGGTCATGTCCTATTACTATACAGTGTAGTAATTTTTTGTGCCCTTAGCACTACGCCCGGATTTGAAGCAGGGGACCCCCTTTTTTCTTTCGCCTTGCCAGGTCATTTTTGTCACTGCCTCATTTTGCGTGCCCTACTTTTTGATGTCTCGGATGGTCAATGTTGCTTCAAAGTCCCACCATAAATCGACCATGCCCTCCCCTTTTGGTTTTACTGCATTCCGGCACCCCGCGGGGTCCCTTTGGCTATTCGGCCTTGAAAACGGCCCTTCCGGGCCTGGGAGTCCGGGATTCCCTATTCAGGTTTCCCCTGTAGAAATGTCGTTCCTTGCGGCATTCGCCGAGCGTCCTTCCGGACCTCAGGGTCTGACCCGCCGCCCTCCGTCTAAACTCGTTGAAATTTTTGGGTGGCGTCCCGCCCTTCGGGTCCCGAACCCTAGAGTTCCTCCTCCAGGGTTCTGTTTGAGTTTCACCATCCGTGACAGTGGACTCTCTACGGTGCCCCACTCCCCGGGTCCCGCCGGAC
Organism: Sequoia sempervirens; assembly: GCA_007258455.2. Lineage (NCBI taxonomy): Eukaryota > Viridiplantae > Streptophyta > Pinopsida > Cupressales > Cupressaceae > Sequoia > Sequoia sempervirens. The sequence goes on along the minus strand of VDFB02092684.1, from coordinate 1,850 downwards.
CTTTCGCCGTTCGAAGCTAGTGCCATCCCCCGCCTACCGTGGCGTCTTCTGGGCCCAGACATCCGGAATTCCATCTCTGGAATTCTGTGACGGCTCTGCCGTCCGTGATGGCAGATCTCTGACGACACTCCCCCTCCAGGTCCCAACCCGCTTCCCGCCATCGCCGTTTAACCGATCAAACTTCAAGCGATGGCTGTTGTCTTGCGTCCTCCCAGACATCGGGCCCCGACTTTCCTGCCACCGTCATCGACTTCAAATTCACCAACCTATTTCGCAGTCGTACGTGCAATAAATGCACTCATTCATGGCGGTTGGGGTATAAAATGCCTAGCCCGGCCGGTCATTATCATCTTGCAGGATTGGAGCGAAATTAACAAGCTATAATTTGGAGCCCACCGTCTTCGACATTGTCTCGACCATCGCCCTCAACATCATTCATCGACCGTTGGTGGATCGCACGTCCCGCCACATACCACATTTGAGGTAGGCCGTCCGTTTGCCCTTCTGTGCATTTTTTTCATGATTTTGGAAGATTTAAATCAATGAACAATTGATAAGAAGGCATAAAATGATAGGACACAAATTTGCGCACCAAACCCATGTTTTGGAAAATTGACAAGCCTCTTAGAAATGACCTCCTCGCCGATCCGGGGCTTCTCCTGTCCTCAGCCGTTCTTCGCATAGGGAGATTGCCTCCCTTGGGCCCGAGCCCTTCCTTTTCCGTCCAGTTATCAAACTTTGAAAACTTGCCGACGACATCGCCTGGCCCGCCCATCGACTTCCAAATTCCGTGAGTTCCGCATGCATTTTACCATACCTAAACCGCAAATTAATCCTCGCTTCCTAGCTTCCGACTCTACCCATCCTCGATAACTTCAACTCATCATAAGCGCCCCGCTGCCCTTCGACTCCCCGACTCCCGGTTCCTCCTTCCGTTCACTGTGTTTTACCGGGTTCATGATATGACCGCCGACGGCATCCCGGCTTCTCCTGAGCTTCGCTTCGATGCTTCCGCTTAATTAAATCCGGGCGATGAAAAATCCTTGCATCATTTTCAATTCCTCCGGGTCTCGGAACCATTCCCTCGCCTTTTTCTCAAGCCCCCACCGAAAAGTCTTTCGCTGAACTCTATATCGATGCCTTCCTCGGGCTTTGACCCCACCTTCCACCTCCGCTTTTTCGACCGGGCCTCCCCTTTGGGAATTCCTGCCCCAGTGTCCGACTTCCGCTCTCGGTCCACCGCTTCTCCCGCCATCGGGAAATTCCACCCGCCCTTCGCCGCCGGGTCCCGGAAGCATCGCTCCGCCATGGGATCTCGCAAAACTTTGAATGGCTATCTTCTTCACTTAGCTCTCAAAAGATCCCGGATTCCCGCCCTCGCCATTGCCTAAACGGAATCACTGCTCAATACCACCGCCAGTTCCTTCTACCAATTACGGGCTGTACCTTCCAAACGGAAACTCTACCGCCGGCTCTTGTTTCGATTCTCCCCTTTGTCAAGCCCGTCTGATGTTATTATCTCTAAATCTGTGAAAGGTCGCCACCATCCCGATGTCCCCACTCCAAGCCTCAAAATGAAATGACTTAGCACCGCTCTTACCCTCCCGCCCCAAGCCCCGACTTTTCCTCGGATTTAATGTACCGGCCTACCTTCCAAAAGCTATCTCCTAACAGCTTCCTGGCTTGAAACCTCTAAGCTCTCTTAAATCGATCCTAACAAGCCCAGATTTGTAATCTAGCCTCAACCCACGTCCTGAATTTTGCTCTTCTTCATCATGAACCTTTTGAAATATTAAGATTTGACCAAAGAAGGTCTCTAAGAGCTTTCCACTGCGGTTTCCCTTCCATAC
>VDFB02092683.1:0-11744 GCA_007258455.2 Sequoia sempervirens | reverse complement strand
AATGTAACTAGGACCCTTAACTTTAATTGTGAACTAAGTCACATTTTGGAAATATTTAAATAATAGCTTTTGAAATTTATAAATTATTTGAAGTGATACTTTAGGAACTAAAGAAATTTTAATAGTTGGGATTAAATCCCAAGGTCTTAATTTTAACAAGTAATTAAGACTATGTTGATTCATGTTGTCTTTTGGTAAGGAGTTAAGAATTTATATCATTGGTAATATTAAATTAATGAGTTCATGAAAAATGATGTTACAATCTCCTTTTGATAAGTGGGTTCAGTGAGTTTTCAACAACTTAATGATAAATCAATCAACCAAGTCAAAGCCTAATTTAAGGATTCTAATTCCCTTAGGACTCAACAAATATCCAATCTATGTTTAACCTAATTGAAACTAAGACATCCTTAAAGAGATTAATAATTGGGTGACTCTTGGTCCTAGGCTTTAACCTTGCAATTTTTATCTTGATCAAATCAAAACTTAAGGAACTAGGTCAACCCTAGGGGAGTATAAGATGTGTTGTGATCAAGTTGTATTTGTGGTCATTTGACAAAACATTTAAAGTTATCTTCCATAGTTGAGTTAAGAGGTTGCTACATAAAGGTGTATAGTTCATACCAGGTTTAATTGATGCACCTTGAACACTTGGAAATAGATAAATACTTAATGTATACACTCAAAATTTGGTCTGGAGAATATTAATTAAATATTGATTATTTAATTAATGAAACCCTTATTCTTCTACTATTTAAATAAATGGAAAATTTATTTACATAGTTCCTATTTTCTTAATTCCTCTTTTCTAATTCACCCTCTTCATGATTTAATTGAAATAAATAAATCTAAATAATTTGTTTTATTTTAATTGATTCCTTCTCATTTAATTCGAATTTTTAAATTTGAATTTCAGTACATTTCTACATATTTCTCTAACTACCTTACACCTCATCCTCCAACTCACCATGTGTCACATGAAAATAATTATCTTTATTTTATAGAATTGATATTTGTTCTCAACAAATTTAACCACCTTCAAGACACATGGCTTCTTCATCCAAATGATCCTTCTTACACTTGGCAAGATGGTTTTACTAAAGAGAACCATTGCCTTGTTTTCTCCATCCTTTTCATTCTTCACCATTGATTTCTCCAGATCAAATATCAATCGTTCATGGCTTCCAACTCACCCAATGCCTTGGAAAAATCTATAAATTGGGGCCCATTTACAGCTTTTGAATAAGGAGCATTTGCATAATATTACTTTGCAAGAATTCATCCATGTTTTAAGAGCTTAGTTTGCATTTAGAATAGTTAGTCAATTTTCTTTGAATCATGGCTCCTTTATATATTTCCTAGTTTTATTTAGCATTTAGAATCATGTCCATCTCACTTTCATTAGTTTAATTCTATTTTACATCATTTACATACCATTTGTATACATCAGTCCATTTCCTCATGTCATTTTATCATTTCATCGAGCTAAATCATTCAATCATGTAGATGTAGATTTAGATTCTACATTATAGATAGATAGCATCTCAGTGATTTGTGCAGGAATAAGATTTGAGAGCATAAATTACCAAGAACTTTGAGATTAGAGGAAGATGAGAAGTTTTTAAATAATTTTGTTATTGAATTATGTTCAATTTAGATAGATTTATTTACTATAATAATTCCCATCTAAGTGTGTTTGTTTTGATATAATTCATGCATATTTTAATACACACATAAATTGGAGCCCACGGTGGGGCCTAGCCCCTGTTATTTTAATGTTTTCTAGAAAGTGTGTTTGTTTTATAGGCTCCGACGAGTAGTTTTCTAGCACAACCACATAATTCTCTGGCACTTATGAAAGACTTTTTGGAACTTACACTAACTATTCTAGCATTTCTAAGGACTTGTCTGGTGCTTCCAAGCCATTCTGTGGTGCTTTAGGGAGTATCTGTGGTGCTTTGGCTAATTTATGTGATGCTTTTAATCAATTTTGTGGTGCTTCTATCTTTTTGGTGCTTATGCTTTCTATTACGGAACTTTCAATTATTTTTGTAATTTTCCCTAGAATGAAAACTAATTTTAGTTTTTCTATTTGTAGATTGCATAAAACATTGTCAAAGACCTTGCTAAAACTCTAGAACACTTGTCAAAGAAGATCCATGATAAACTACTGATGAATTTGATGTAGGGGCTGGATTTTATGTCTTTCCTTTTTGCTTAAATTAGGAACATATATTAATTAGCAAGGAAAGAACACCATGTCTATTGCTTGTTTGGTATGGTAGGCATATGCTCTCCCCTTAACTATGTGACCAAAAATCTAGACCCATTCCTTCTCCATTTATTTGTGGTGTGTTTTGAATGGTAGGAATATTCTCTCCCCTTAACTGGGTGATCAAAAAGCCAAACCCGTTCTTTGTTAACCTATGAGTGTGAGTAGTGTATACGGTGAGGGTTCTCTCTTTATTCATGTAGAATAAAGAGGATTGACCTGTGGGTATACTCTCTCACTTTTATTTATCCTAGAGGGCCTGCCTTGGGGAAAAAGTACTCACCCAAGGAAACGACTCAACTGATAACACTCTAAATCCAAGATTATTTCCATTCAAGATATAAATGTGGATATTGGAACAAAATCCAATATCACACAGTTGGTTCCAATGAGAAGGGTAGAAATGGTCTCTTGCCTCGATGGATCAACCCCTACAAATAGAAAGTCCTTAATAGAACCCTTGTTATAGAATTGGCCAAATCCTTTATCTATTCTCTTGGTACAACAATGGTCATTGTGAAGGCATCCACATTCTCCTAGTCTCTAGTAGAGATGATCAATCTGCCATGGGAGTTTCATGGAGGTTGGAAGCTTGGTTTACTTGAGAAGAGAGTGAAATGTAAGGGGGAGCCTATGTGGCCAAGCTTCTAAATTCATCTATTAAAGATAAGTGCAGTTGGGGTAAAACCTACATGGAATCCAAGAGAATATAGTCCATCATAGCCATAGGGAATGTACGTTGTGCTTGATTGTGCTTTTCAAAGTGTTTTCAAAACAAACCTCAAAAAAAACCTTACACACTAGAAAACTACAGAAACTGTGATTCAAAATACATCATTTGGAACAAACTATCCTTTGACCAAAAACCAAAAAAATTGAGTAAACTGGAAACAAACTGCTGCATCCCCCAGTTCAATGCTTTCACTACTTTATGTGGTGCTTTCACCAATTTTTTCAGTGCATTCACCCTCTATTACAATGCTTCTACCTTATTTACTAGCGCATTTGAGCTTTTCTATGGCGCATTCGGCTATTTCTATGGCGCATCCTAGCCATTTTGTGGTGCACTCAAGCTATTCTATGGTGCATTCACCCTATTCTATGGCACATATGAGTCATTCCATGGTACTTCTACCTTTTAGCACTTCTTCCCTTTGTAACAACACCTCCACCAAATCCAAAAATAGAAAGTTGAATGTAATTCCCATCCATCATTTTGGAACTAGAATTCAAACATCTTTCCAGTCTAGGGTCATTTTCAGCCTTGACAAGAGTCTAAACATGATTTTTATCCAATGACTTCATGAAAGATTAAAATTCAAAAACCAAAGCCCATACCTCTTGGTCTAAAGGATCGTCAAAAATGTCTTGCAACACTTTACGACTTTAGGGACAAATTGCTCTTCAATTTTTACAGAAAATCTTCCAAGAACAACCCTGGTTTGTATTCATTTTATTATTTCCAAAATCCAAGACTTTTCCAAAGATTCGAACATCTTGTCTAGGAAGGAAATTTCTCACCATTTCACAATTGGAACCAAAATTTCAAAATCTCCTCAAGTTTGGAATTATCCCTTAGAGTCCAAAACTTTGTTAAAATTGACTTATCCAAGTGAAACATTTTACCTAAACTTTGATCAAACATCTAAAAGTTCCCATCATCATCAACATCCAAATTTGATCATCAAGTTGAGTTTCCTTGTCAAGGTTTTTGTCCTTCATCATTGAAAAAATACACTTTGTATCAAATTTCGTCACCTTGGTTACATCAATAGAATTCATCATTCTATTCAACCTAGGCATTTCCTGGGCACTCTCAAACAATGGTCAAAATTTAGCAAACCTTAGTCATTTGCATGCCCATTTTAACAAGGTCCCAAAAACAAAAAAATTAAGGACAAAAAAATCGAACCTCTAAATACTATGGCTAAAATAGAAAAAAATCATTTTCATAAGATTTCTCAAAATAAAATAGAGGAGATAACAAAAGAAGAAATTGAACAAGCGAATCAAGACCCAAAATTCCATAAATTCCTAGAAATGATCTTCAAAAAGGATGAGGAGAAATACCTTTTGATGTTAGCCAACCAAGGGGTTAAGTTACCAAATGACTTTGATGTTAATGAATTGAAAAGCATCCCAAAGAAAACTGAAACTGAAATGCCTATTGCAAATCAAATGGCTACCTTGACAAACTAGATGCAAAACCTTCCACAAAAACTCCACGATATGCGAGGGACTACAAAATGATACCTATTGTGAGACATTTTCCCATATCCTTTTGATCGAAGGTTAAACATGATACCATTTCTCACAAATTGTGACTTACCAAAATACAACAAATACAATGGGACGTCTAATCCAATAGATCATGTGTGAGAGTTTTGAACCATAAATCTTGAGTTCGCTTATGAGGACACGTACTTAATGAGACTCTTTCCTTATATCCTAGGGGGCCATTGCATGGAATGGTTTTCGAAGTTACAACTAGGCATAAAATCCTTCGAAGAACTAGTTAACAAATTCATCACACAATATTCCTACAACATCGCACATGAGATAACCATGAAGGATCTTTGTAATACCAAACAAAAAACAAGGAGAATCTTTTCTCATATTCCTCCAAAGGTGGAGAAGGTTATTTGCTTGTTATGCTCGTCCCATACCCAAACAATAAAAGATGGAAATTTTTATTGATAACCTTAACAATGAAATGAGCTATAGGTTGCAATTACAATGTCCCCCTAGCTTTTAGAAGATGGTAGAAAATGGTGTCGAAATTGAAGAAGCCTTAGTCAAAAGAGGGGTATTGAAAATTCACAATGAAGGGTCAAACAATGCTAGTTCATCTAACCATCATAACAATGAAAAATTCAAATTTTGGACAAGGAACAAGAATGCCAACGATGGTACCGCTGAAACACATAATGCCAAACCAATTTTTAACTTGTCAGGAACCACAACCAAGGTGGATCAAAATATCAATCAAGGAAATAATCATAATATCTCCTCATCCAATAATCAAAGTGGTAACAATCAAGGTAACACCCCATTGAAACTTCCATCGTATCAAACACAATCAAACCGTAGAAAATTCACCCCTTTGGGTCAATCACATGAATCTACATTAAGGGAACTTCTTGAGAATAACCTCTAACACTACCTGACACTCGAGGCTTTGAACCTAAAGTAAAATCATCATGGTGGAATGATGCCTATTACTATGAATTTCATCGATGCAAAGGTCACCAAATGAATAGCTACATGCAATTGAAACATAAAATACAAGACTTGATAGACAACCAAATCATATGAATAGAGGAACTCCAAACAAATGCAAATCACAGAGCATTCAAAAATCCCTTACTAAACTATGAAAAAGGGGAATCCTCTACGATGAATAACAAGGAAAAGAATGTAAACTATGTCCATTATACTATCATAAATCATATCTCAACAACAAAAAATCAAATGAATACCATTGAAACCCATGATCACCAAAGCATTACCGTGAATGATAATCCGATCTATGACATCCCAATCGAACAAGAACAAGACATATTTATCCTTGAAAATCAAATCAGTGACACCAAACCAGACATGAACAAAAATGATACTCAAATCAATGTTATCAAAATCAATGGGAAACAAGACATTGCTCTAGTGAATGCGACCACAAGAGCATAAGCCAAATATGTCTGAGAAGGAAGTTCATCCAAAACACCTATGGCATCATCCAATCAATACAAAATAGTGGACCAATTACAAAAGATCCCTGCATAGATATCAATATTGGAATTTCTCAAAATTTCACCTGCCCATAAAAAGTTTTTGGAAAAAGCCCTAGTGGACACAATGGTACTGACAAATTTGGAAGTTTGTAAATTCAAAGCCTTGGTGGGACATTTAACCGTGTCACATTGATTATCCTTTTCTAAAAATGATGATGCATCCATTTCACATCCCCACAATGCTTCGCATCATATTGAAGTCCTAATCCATAAACATCATGTCAAATGCGTCCTCATAGATGGAGGAGTTGGCTTGAATATATGTACTTTAAAGCTTGTTTGTGCCTTGTGATTTTCTAAGAATCCAATTGATTCAAAGAAAAATATTACAATAAAATCATATGATGATGAGGAAAGAGCTTCACAGGGGTTAATCATCCTACCTATTCAAGTGGGACCAATCTAGAAAGATGTCATCTACCAAGTCTTAGACAAGGATCTGCCTATAACATACTATTGGTTTGACCATGGATTCATGAGATGCAAGCAGTCCCTTCAATATATAACCAATGTCTAAAATTTCCTTGTGGTGGCTAGGAAATCACCATTTTGGAAAATTCAAATAGTCCCCAATATTGCAATACACTAAAATTTGTCCAAGATATCTTTGTGCCTCATAATAGAGAAGCATCCACTCCCACCACTTCCAATGAGCAGAGTCAGTCAAGTTCCTCATCCAAACCATTGTTCATTTCCACAAATCATGAAAGTCAATCCAGTTCCATGTCCAAAAAATCTAAGAAGAAAGAAGAAGTTACTCCATCCACCTCATCAAATCCTAAAGCCCAGTTGAATTCTTTGTCAAAACAATTCGATGAAAAATTATAAGTCAAAGAAAAAGGTGTTGGTGAATACTTCTTTGAACGATCCCTATGTCTTTCACACTTTTCTTCTCCAAAGATCTATGGAAAACCTTCTACGTCAACACAATAGACCCCACAACCAGTTACCAAATTTGATGGATAGTTTATAAAAGAAAACACCAGGTTTGATGAAGCAAAAGAAAATGATGTTCTAAATTGGCTTTATAAAGATGTGGAAGAATCCCAAGCAGCAACTGCAACTATACATATAGCTCAATATGGAAAAGGTTTCACTATCTTGGAAAAGATGGGATATGAAGGGAAAGGCCCCATGGGTAAAAGAAAAAAGGGAATTGTAGAACCAATTCAACCCATTTTGATTAATCCAAAAGATAAGACTGGACTAGGCTATAAAGAGGACACAAAAGAAAAGATGGTTGAAAGAATCCTATAGTTACAAGACAGCGAAGAGCATGAGACTAATCCTAATGAATATGAGTGGGATTCACTATCAAAAGAGTCATGTCATGACAAAAACACTGATGTAGTACACAAATATGCACCCCTACTCAAAGAAGGACAAGGGTCAGGTTCTAGACCGTTTGAATTTGGATCACAACACCTCGATGATTCTAGTGAGGATGATTCAACTCGGAGTGAAACAGATAATTCGGAGGAGAGTTACCTTCTAGACCTTGATTTTGCTATTAGAAAAATTGAAGACACTGCTATCAGAACCCTTACCATTTCTGATCTTAACCCATCTGGTGACTGCTTACCTTTGGTACATCCTGAGCTTATAGATTGGGACCTAACTAAACCATTTGACATCCCTACATTTTCAAATGATGATGCCATCGTCAATTTCCTTTGTGCCAATGATCCCAAAATAGATTCCACCAATGAACATCATAACAAGGCTTTCATACAAGAGAGTATCAAATCTTCCAACTACAAAATGAATAATACCTTTCAGAGAGATAGAATACTATTTTACTGTCGGAGTTGTTGGCGTGTAGAAAACACCATCAACACCCTACTCAAGGACCCATTTTCCCAGGGGCAAACTAGTCCTTCTACAAGCCCTAAAACCCACTTTTTATGACAAGTGCACACCATCATATCCTTCTCAGATCTTCTTGCAAATTGTCATTTCCATTTCTATTATCATATAACTTTTCATTTTAAGTGTTAGGTCATATAATTCATTTAGTTAATGCACTTTAAATAATTTCAAAAAATTGTAAAATAGTCATTTCTATCATAAGAAAGTAGAGATCCAAGGTCCAAAATAGGGTTGACTCACCTCAAAGTTGGTCAATCCTATCCCTTTGTGATCTTCTCTCTTTCTAATAAAATTACGAAAACATATGTTTGAATCCAAGGCCATTTCATCATTCCACATTGATTGAATTCATTCCCCCTTTTTCCCCTCATTTCAGTTATTAATTAAATAAATATTTATTATTTAAGTATTTTACCCTTCACTTGATCCCATTAATTAAATAAATATTTATTATTTATTTAATTAATTTCACATTCACCTTTATCCTTTTCCATTTAATTTGATCCCTTAAAAATTTTCACGTGGATCATAATCTAAAATCATCATCATGTGGCAAGTGTCCCTTTTGCATTCCTAACTAACTCCTTATCTATCTAATTCATTGAACCTGAACACCTTCCCAAAATTCAAAATAACTTTCCATCTCACTCATTCATTTTATATCCCACCTCTTAATCCTATCCATTCATGTAAATGTGTTTCCCTAATTCATTCATCTTATCCCTCATGAGACACTTTTCACATGACTACATCTTTGAGCTTAACCTAATCCTCGTTCAATCTTAGTCATCCATCATCAATCTAACCTAGCCCTTGATTGCCTCTTGAGAACTCTATTTAACTAGAGGTTGTCATCCTTCATCATCAATAATCAAGTCTATTATTGTTAACCTTATGTTGCTATTTTTCCATCTCATTATTGTAATCATACCAAGGTTATGTTGGTTTATTGAGCAATCCACATCGTATCATAACCTAGATAAAATCAAATAGAACTATAGTGCATTATATTTCAAATCAATATAGCAGGATGAATATTATTTGAGGTATAAAATTGATTAATTTTATTATATAATGTTTTGCTTCATTTATTTTTCCACATATTCAATTTGAAAAAAAATTATCATTTAGTGTGCATAAAATAAGTATATGATAAACTATACTAGCATATATTATAACCCATAAAGTAAAAGAGGAAAGACATGCAAGAAAAGGAAATGGGTGGAATAGATATCATGAAGTCAATAAATGATATAGAGAATTAAAAAAGAGAGTAAATTTGATAAAAATATATATGGAAGGCATATAGATAAAAATGAAGGAAGATTAGTGATAATATATAGGAAAAGAATATGGAAAGTAGATATGAACTAAGAGACAAAAAGTTATATATGAATACATAAGAGTGAAAAAAATAGATAGAAGAATCAAAATATAACACAAGCCTATATGGATAATAAATCCTAACAATATAAATTTAATAGTAACTAAAATTATGGGATCAACATTCTTCGTCAATGTAGGAAACATGCAAAGGAAAAATAAGGATACATAAAAGATAAATCATATTGGGTCAAGAAGAAAGTGGGTGCAAATAATCTAATACTTTGCATCATCCCCAAGAAGAATTTGTAAGAAAACAAAGAAAGGTGGAAAATATAGCATTAGAAAATATGGCACATTGAAGAGAAATAAATAGAGGAAGAAGCAAGAAGAGGCAAAGACAAACACATATAAATGAAATATAGAGTGACATAAGGTAAAATGTGAATTAATGAGAATATAATATCACACAACACCATCCACATGGATAGGAGATAATAAAAAATAAGAGAGAGGCTATAGATAATTTAACTAGAGTAGTAGATAAGAAATAAAAGAGTTTTCTAAGAACTAGTAGGTGGAGGCTCATCACCCATTAGGTCATAATTTAAAAAATAGCATCAATTAAATAATTTACATAATAGCTCAAGGTAAAGGTACAGATATAAGCTGAAATGTCGATAATGGTTTTGAATATAGTGTCAATGGAATCCAAAATGATATGGAGAAATGGAGGTATTGTAGTTGTAGTAGTAGCAATGGAAAGGAACTCAAGGAGAGGGGCCAAGGTATCATAAATGATCATTGCATAGGAATAAGGCAAGGTAGAAGAATAGGAGGGAAATATAGTAACTCTAAGGGAGAAGTGGAGGTAGAGTAAGAAGATCGGTTAGAGAAAAAGTGGTCTAACTTACAAAAATATAGTGGAGGTGTGAGCATGATCATAACCTAAGCTAAACCTGCAAGATCTATATGAAACAAACAAACATTTAGCTAGTTAAGTCAAGATCCCAATGAAATACTTGAAAACATCAAAAAAAGAAGTCATTAGATATAAACAAACAAGAAATGCATAATGGAAACTACTCTAATGCCTAAAACCTCATCCCATTGGGGGATTGGTGTTGCATTGATGTGGAATGAGAGCCCTTTCCCAATCCCTAGATTGAAACAAGCTTTCAAATGGATTTAATTGATGAGTATTGATGAAAATGGATAAAAGATGAGCTAAAAATGGATGCAAAAGTAAGCTAAAATGGATTCTAAATGCTTCAAATGCTAATGGATAAATGCTTTAAATTTTGGTATAGTCTAGTTGCTCTAAATGAAAGTGGATCCATTTCTCATAAAAATGAGAAGAATTTATAGGAGAAATGGTTGAATCAATGGTCAAGATTGATTTGATCAATCAATGGATGAGAATCCATGAGAGGAGATGGCATAGATCAAGGATTATCATCAATGGATGAGAATTCAAGTTGAAAAGGATCAAGGATTTAATCAATGGATCTCATTGATTCAAAGAAGCACACTTCCTAAAAATTAGGAATTTGTTAGGAAGTTTGTTGCAAGATTATTCCCATTCAAATGGAGGAATATTCTCGGGGAATATTCCCTTGCAAGTGGGAGGGTGAGATAAATTATCCATTTAGATAATCAAAATAATGTTTTAATTGTACAAGATGGATGAAATTAGGAATCCCATTAAATAATTAACTTATTTAATAGAAGGTGGGGTTTAATGGCATTTAACTAAACAATAGAGATTATTTAATTAAATGAGAAGACATAAGAAATTTAATTAAATAATTTGTATTACTTAATTAAATAAGATGAAAATTAGCGTGAAAGGGGATGAATTGGCCAAATAATATTGATCATTTGATTAATAGGAGAAATTAATGAATTTAGTTAAATAGTGAAGATTATTTAATTAAACAATCAAAAAGAGGTTATTCAAGATGAAATGGTGTTAGTAATCAAATTCAGATGTGTAATATCGATCAAGACACTTTTAAGTGTCTACATTTTTCCCCTCTTTCAAGCGAGGTACCTGCTACATTGGTTCAAAGACTAACACTTTTCGGATTAATGCTATTGTTCATATTAAAATTTCAAAAAACCCTAATTTTTTAGATGCCCCACTATTGCCCCAACAGAAAGAATTAAGCCAGTACCCTTCCCCCTTCAGAGATCAGGTAGAAATTTTAATTTTTGGGTCGATATTGTGACAAAGGTTTAATCATAGGTTCAAGCACAGAAAATAGGCTTCAAGATGCGAAAACAAGCTCAGAAATGTCAAAAATGCCTCAAAATAAGTTGCTTAGCTCATTAATTGATTCCCATTTTCCCACCCTAATTAGGTCAAAACCCCTAATTTTTAGGCATAAATATGAGTTGAGGGGTCATTTGCACATTCACCCTAGAGAGATTTTGCTAGTTTTTTCTAACCTGATGAAATGGGCGATCCAACGCTTCCTAAGCACCTC
>VDFB02092682.1:0-60725 GCA_007258455.2 Sequoia sempervirens | reverse complement strand
AACCTACAAAAATAGCACATACAACATCAATCATATTCAAAATTAGATAATCCTAAGTAACCTAGCCTTAAAATCAAAAGTTTCAAACTAATAAACCATGTCACCTATTTTATCAAATGCAACATTATAACATCAATTGTGAACCAATTTTTCAAATGCGCCAATCTACTAATCATATGTGCTAAATCAGCTGTGAACCAAGATAAGATCTCTCTATGTGGTGGACTATAGTCCTCAGAATCCCAACCATCTCTACAAATCCTTTGTACTCTAATCACTTTGGAGGCTTTGACACTCAAGAACTAGGAGGGTACAAAATGACTTAAAAGTGACTCCCATTCCTATATATAGGCATCAAAACCCTAATTCTTCTCACCTACCTTCCTCCAATCTATTTTCTTCATAGCCTAAACCCCTCAAACATCATTCATTAGCCAAATTGGCCCTATTTTCCACCCTCTTCTTCACTAAACCTACTGTGTTTACCTATCGTGAGCTCAACCCAAAATTTAGTTTTTACAGCCAATCTCTTGAAGGGGCAACCTACTATCAAACCTTCATCCCTCGATCCACATGGGCACACTAGGGCACACCATCACCTAAAATTTTCATACCAACGACATGTTTTTGAAACAATGCAAGATGGCACATTCTCTTAAAGAGGGGCAAAATATAGACACCTAAAAATGACTAATGCATTGCATCTTAACTATCAGTATAAAATAAAATAAATCATCCACATATCGGCCCTCTTCATCTTTATTAATTCAAAATTCATTTTTTCATTGAATTAGCTAACACTTTCCCTCTTTTAATTAAAATATTTTTTAATTTTTTCATCATTTTCCCTCATCCACTATTAATTCAGTAATTTTTAATTATTTTAATTAATTGGAATCATTCCTCTATCCAGCACTAATTCTGGAAATAATTTTTAATTATTTAATCATTTTTCCTCAACCACTTTAATTAAATATTTTTAAAATATTTAAATGCTTTTCTAATCTATTTCCATCCACATTCTAATTCAATAATTTAATTGTTTAATTAAATTCTCAATTTTCTCATCACATTGATTATTAATTTTAATTATTTGATTAAATCATCGATCCTCATCCCAACTTAATTAAAATGACGAGGTTTAAATTAATAATATTTTTCTAATAAATTATTTAAATTATTTGGCTTGAATTTTGAAATCCTACTCAAAATAAATCATTGATGTTTATTTGGCACCACATACCTATCTCATCATTCTATTTATATATTTCTTTCATGCGGCGTTTGAGTAGTTGACTAAAAATTAACCTGAGTTCACTCTCCCACTTCCACTCATCCACCTATGCATCCAGTCATCCAATCCACGCAAACACTTAACTCCATATCTCAACCCTTCATCCTAACACATGTCACTTGCATGTTCTTCATGATCTCTCAACCAATATCATCCAAATTGATATCTCCAATCATCCTACACCATTGATAAAATATTAGTGAAAGCTTTAAAACACCCATCATTTAGCCATTCAATCTCTCCTCAAATGATGAACCTTGCATCTATTTTGCTAAAAAAGGTTATGCTAAGGTTTTATGAGTAACCCACATACTATCAAATTAGCATTATTGCATACAATGGAGTAATATTAGACACATTTTTGTGGAGGTAAAATTGATATTTGTTTCATTTACTTTACTTGTGCGCATGCTATTTTGAAGTAGGTTATTTGATTATTGGAATTGGGTTTATTATTGCTTTATTCTCCACTTTAGATTTTAGTAATTCATAATTGTACCTCTACAAGAATTTAGTAATTTGATGGAGTTAACTAATGAAGGGATAATTATGAATTTATTAGTTTGTTTAAATGGATAATTATCTCATATGAATTAAATAATGAAGAATTATTTAATTATATAATTATAATAAATAATAATGATAATGATAATTAGTGATAATAGTGGTAATTAATGAGATGATGAAAAATGATTAAAATTAATGGAACGATAATAATTAATGAGGATTAATAAAAATAATAAGTGATAATCAAATGATTTTTTTTGTTTTCTACAATATATCTATGATACATTGGTTGATCATAAATATTGGCATGTTATGCAATGATATTTTATCACACTTTCTTAGAATGTGTATGCTATGTTGTTTAATCACATTTTTTCATGTATATGTTATGATGGTGATTCATAATGTTTGGGACCATAATCCCCTTGTTATGTGTGTGTGTGTGTGTTCTTGATCCCAAGAGACTATCTCCTAGCACAATGGGGTGGACCTATAGGTATTGCATGGTTGGATGGTGTGGAGAAACCATTGGGGGACTAACGATTTTTTTGAAGTGGTTCAAGATCATGTGAAAGTTGGAAAAGGTTTTGTTTCCCTATTGTTATTTTATTTACAATAATGTTCTACAACATATACTTCAAGACATTTGAGTCCTTATATATAATTTTAATATTTGTATTAGAACCTATTGGATGGAACATAAAGTACCCACATAATTGGTGACAAAGCAATAACTATTTTTGCAATATCTCAATGTTGTCGTCGAGCATGCATGTTGTTTCATATTATTTTCATCCTTCTAGATATCTCAATAAAATAAACTTAGAGAATTTTTAATTTTAGCATAAAATGAACATAGTTTTTTAGTGAATATTTAATTTTGGTTAGTTTGCTTTATCTCCCCTAGCCTTGTGTTTTTTTACATGAACACAAACTATAGAGAGAGAGAGAGAGGTATGTTGGAATCATTCCCCATCATCTTTCCCATTCATGGATTCATTTTAGATTCCTTGTAGACCTCCCTATTGTCAAGAAACATCTCTTCCATTTTATCACATTTTTAAGATCAAATGTTGTTTTCTACCTTATTCTTTTAGCCATTTGTAGGAATTTATAGGGTTTTTCCTAAGCTAATTTTTTTTTTATGAGTTTAAGGTGTTGTCCCTAAGTTTGAGACCTATAAAATAATCATCCATTTAGTCTTTGTTGAGGAATACAATACTAGAAAAGGACTATAATACAAAAATATGACTATAATGTAAAAGCATGACTCCACTACTAGAATAATCATCCACCTCCCCATAGCAGCCCCATGGATCCACTCCTATCGGATCCTAACCATAGTGATCAAGACTTGCTTTGTGTTGCACTCACTTCCTATGAATATGAAGGCCTCCTCTCAACCTCCAGGACATATACATAGTATAAGTCCCTATGATGTTGTATCTCCTACCCTGTTCGTACCAACTACTACGACATCTCCATGATAGCCGCTCCTCCACCCTGTGCCCTAGTGGTATCTCTCTCATGCCTGTACCTATCCCTATCAACCTACAAGTGTCTTTTCTTGATACCCCATGCATCCCTTTCCAATTGGAGGTTGTCCCTCTTGGTTGTGATGGCATGCATCTCCCCCTACAATTAGTCTAACTCCGCCTGTAGAATGTTTCACTCAGTTATCTTAGTAACTAGGTCATCATGTGTCTTCTGTAGCATTCCTACAGTTGGGTAATCCTACTCTCTTCTACCACTAACCTCCCCTCCATGTATTTGTCTCCCTTTTCCCTCTCCTCCTACCAAGGTCGTGTGATGTCCTCTAGCTCTAGCATCATAAGGGACCTCCTCTCCTCCTATCTATCCACATCCATCTACTTTTCATCACCCTCCTCTCCATCTCCTTCTCTCTTCTCTCCCTCTCTATCACTCACCTCCACCTTCTACACTACTATCTCCTCCTCTATCATTTCCTTTCCCTCTTGTATTTTCTCTCTGAGCAAGACTCTCCTTCATCTCACCCTTCTTTCCTCCTATATCGTTGCATCCATCCTCACCATCGCAAGTGCCCCTCTCAATGGCATCATTGGCTTTAGTCTCTTCCATCTCCACCACTCATTATACCTCAAGGTGACCCATAAGTCATGCACCCCTCCCTATCTATCCCAAATGACCTTTTCCAAGTCTCTCTAGGAGGTTGTCACTACCCGCTATGCAATTTTTGGACCCCACAACCTGGTCTGTTGAGACACTCATACAAATCTCTCCTTGACCTAAGGGATATCCTATATAACACTGAGCTAGTGTGTAACATTGTCTAGTTTGTAGTCCTTGATAAAAAAGGGTTGTTTATCAATGATGTAGCACTTGGTGAACATTAAACGATAATACTCACTATCCTCCCAATCCTCAACCTCTTTGTAAGGTTTCCATATAATATCCCTTGCATTGAGTTCATCTAACATCCTTTATCGTGGAGCCATGCTCTAAACATCTTTGTACCATAATCCAAGATTCCAGCAAAATACCATTAGCTCATCAATTACTTTAGTTGTCCTATCACCAATATGTCAAGCCACATTGATGTGCTCCCAATCCCATACCTGAAGCAGAGTGGTATGGGTCAAGCTAAATCCTCCCCTATAGCAAACTAGGTGCATGTCCTAGTACAATTGTGCCAATAGGCACAATCCCTAGGCATATACTATTGTTCTCTCTCCACCATGTTGATCATGATGTTCCTTGGTATAAGGATAAAGAAACACCCACTCCTATCTAGAAGGAGCACCTCGCTAATAAGTCTACACATGTATAGTGCCAAACTTGACACTAACTCATTGCATCCATCCATGTCCAATTCTCGCCCTCGAGTAGGAAAGTTTGTACTCTCAAACATAGCTTGCAACAGTTGTGGCATGATATGTGAGCTAGAGGACAACACTCAAGGCCCTCAAATGGGCAATCAAAGGATCCTCTAGATGTCCTCCAAGATAACAATGATCTCTCTAGTAAACAGGTGGAATGTGCTCATCTCTAAGCTCCACCTCTCTACTAATGCATTTAATAAGGGAATGTGCACCCTAATAACCAACATCTTGGTAACATACACCAATTTCCATGCATCCAATAGTGGCCAATCTATATTTGTGAACTTTTTCGTAATCTAAAGTATGATCGATCTCCTCTCCTAAGTTCATAGACTCACTGTCTCCTGCATCCATCTAGTCCACATGTCAGGTTCTTCCTTTTATTTTCCTATTCTATCTTTTATAGCTTTTTTCTCTACAGATCCATCCCTTGGGTACATTCGTCTATCCCCAAAGCAGATATGCCTCTTAGCAGATCTTCCTGTCCTCTAGTAGATCTGCCCCTGTAGGCATGCATCCGCCTATTCTTCTGCTAAGTGCATCCACCCATCCACCCATGGAAATTGCTTTCAACACATCCACCCTTCTTCTGGCGAATCTTCCTCTATGAGGTGCATCTTCCCCTACTCCAACGGATCCACCTATGTAGTGAATTCACCCCTCTTCCATAGTTTCCCGTCTTTTGGTAGATCCTCTTGGAAAATCTACCTCTCCTCTTGTGGATCCACCCTTTCATGGATTCTCCCTTTCTTTGGTGGATCTGCCTATTCCTATTATATTCACCCATCTAGTGGTAAAATCACCTTTTGACACATTTTCCTGAGTGTTGGTGGATCCACCCATCCCAGGTGAATTTTTCTTTGCTCCTACTTGGATGAATCCAGCTAATCAACCACTTTTACATATCATAAATTCTCATAAATGAACTATACAAGTCAAAGTCAGAGTCTATACTTGGCTACCGCACTCTCCTTTATGCACTCGCACCCTTACAATGTCAACCCGGTGTGGAATAGCCCTCTTGCATTCTATTTTACTCTATATTCTCTCTATAATCGCTTGAATGATCACTGTTTAAATGAATAATGATTAGAACCTAATCCCTATTATAGAAAAACTTAATTTCTCATTTTCCCTCCCATTTCTTCCTTGTAACTCTATTTTCCTCAGTTCCTTCATCCTTCTTTCTCATTTTTCATCACAATATTTTACTCACCTCCTTTTTCCTTTTTTGAGAGGTTGCTCAAGCCCCTTTTTCTTGTTTTCCCTCTCGAGGGGGCATCACTCCCATCATATCCCTTTTTCTTCTATGTCATATTTTTCCTCCATGTTGGGGTACCTCTCTATTTGTTTCTTCCATCGAGTCAACTTTTCAAAACACATTATTTTAATGTTATTTCTAAGAGGGAAAAAATGTAGACACCTAAATTTGACCACTCATGTTTGGTCAAATTTATCGTTATTTCATCTAAATCCCTTCCCATACACATTTATTTAATTAATATCATCTCTTTTCCCAAAGTCTTCTAAAGTCCTAAGGTGATTAATTATATTACCTTTTACCCCCTTCCTATTTAAATTAAATAAATACTCATATTTATTTAATTTAATCGCTTTATCCCCCCAATAAGAATTAAATGAAATATTTAATTCTTCTCCTTTTCTCTCTCCTTGTCATATCCTCCATAATTTCTTCATTATTCCTGTGAACCTAGATCCTATACCTGCAAGAGCACAAGAAATAAACAACAAATTAGATCGAATGCAAGTTAGAATATAGATTCCTCAAGAAATTCATTTAGATTGCAAAAAGGAAAGGAAATGAGATGAAGAACACAAGAAACTTAAAACATATCAAATCCTATTCTAATGCAAAGAAAACTCTTAATCTCTTGAGCGAATTGGTGCCAATTTGATGTGAAAATTGGCCCTTTCCCAACTCCAATGATGCAATGGTGATTTGGTGATGAAAGTTGATCCACTTTGATGAAGGGTGATGAATGCTCCAAGATAAAAACCTGCATAACCTAGCTATAACTCAAAAGTATGGATGAAGATTGCTAAAGATTTGAGTATAGTAAGTTTACTCAAGTTGTGGATGATCAAATGAGGAATGGGGCCTCTTATTTATAGAATGTTAAGTTGAAAGAATGCCAAAAATAGAGAAATGTGGGACTAAAGATCCACCAATGACAAAGTGCGACTTGTCCAAATGTGAATGGGCCAAGGATGTGCAAGTTTTGATGAATGTACCAATAAATGCCAATATTTGAATTTTGAAATTGTATTAATGACAAGGTGGAGGGAGAGTCAAATGGAGTAATGGCCACTTGGCTCAATGCAAAAGGACTTGTAAGAGGGAGTGAATGCCTTGTTGGAAGGACAAAGTTAGCTTAGATTTGAATTTCAAATTTAAAGAATATTCCTCCTTTATGCCATGTTGAAGATAAATAGAGATTTAATAAATCAAATAACTCTATTTTCATGTGCAAGTGGCAAAAGATGGAGGATGGGACATTAGGAGAGATTTAAATTAATCAAGGTTAATTAATTTAATGAAGGATTAAATGATGTGACCTATTTGACTTAAATTTATGGATTGATTCAAATCAAATATTAGAAGAATATGATTTAAAGATTTAATTAAATAAAGGGTTTTGATTTATTTAACTAAGGGGATGAAGGAAGATTAAATTAAATAAGGTTTTAATTTACTCAATTTAATGGATGAACTTCATAAATTTAATCAAATAAAATTAATTATTTAATTAAATAGGGATAATTAGATCAAACTAATTGATTTAATTACTGAGAAAGGATGACTTAATTAGATAACTAATTTATTTAATTAAGAGAGGAATATTGATGAATTTAATCAAATAAAGGCATTTGATTAAATGGTTAGATCGAAGGATGATTCAGGATGAAGCAATGTTAGTGGTCAAGATCAGATGTCCAATGTCATTTAGTACATTTTACACTTCTACAATTCCTAATCTTAGTTTTAATCCCTACATTAGGGATGTGCACACACTCAATCCTTGATTAAGAGGTATCACATCCTCCAAATTTTGCAATTTTCCCATTAACCATTTTCATTAGCCTAATCCCCCACCTAACTCACTCCCTAATTACTTGCACATTCTTAATCTCTTGCTTAAGAAAGGGATAATCACTTTGTCATTTATGGCTTCTCATCTTGTCCCATCAACCTTAAATTCATCTCTTTTTGGAGAAGTAACCCCACATGGGTCACTTCTTCCAAAGTACACAAAATGAATGCAAAATTCCTTTTTATTCCTCCTTTCCAATCATTATGGAAGATTGTACAAGAAATTCCTTTATGAGGAAGATCATGTCCATCCCCCTAGGTAGTTGCAAAGTATCAATCCTCCTCTCAAGGTCTCACATGGTGACACTTGTCACCATCCTAGGCCTTGAGAAGTCAACTCTCCCCCTTATTCCTCCCATGGTAACACTTGGCACCACCATATGAGTTGAGATTGTTGGGCTAATCACCAACACGTCCCTTTAGATTTGTGACATGGACTAACCACCTCACTTGGATCGGTTTATCTCTAGTGTTTGTATTAGGCATTAATAGGTTGATCTTTTGGCACAATAGAAAAAGTGTTCCAACAAATGGTATCAAATTCACGGTCATGGGTTTGAATCCCCTCATGTGACACTAAGGGGGAGGATTTTTGGACTAATCACTAGTGTCTCTCTTCAGACTCATGACATGGACTAACCGCCTCCTATGGATCCATTTATCTTTTGCATTTGTATCAAGTGTTAACAGGTCAATCTTTTGGCATAACAACAAACATGTTCCAATAGAGATGTCTCAACACATCTCAACCCTTGATTTCCATCTTTGAATCTCATCCCTCCATCTTATTCATCCCCTTTCAAAAGAATAAAACTTAGGCATTTTACACAACTTAAATCTTTGAGCAATCACATATTGTTATGTTGCTAAAATTATCTTGAGCACACATCAAAATCATCATCACTGGGGTGATCTACTCATCAAGCTCGTTGTATTACTTTGATTCCATTGAATTTGTAGAAGGTATAATCTTTTTAGCCCTAATCTTGATTGTTGCATGATTTTATATGTTTTGTTGTCTTTTAGCATTCCATTTCCTTTCATTTGAAAACACATTTTGACACACCTAGTGGGACCCACGTGCACAAATTCTATGCTCAAATTCTTTTGATGAAGCTATCAAAAAGGGGATTATTATTGAGAAAGCCTTTATTATCAAACGACTTGTCAAAATTTTCAAAGATAAGAAAGGCTATTTGAATTCTTTAAATGATAAATCTTGTTATTGGAACAAAAATAAAAAAAATTCATTAATGATGGTGTGGTTGATGTCAAAATGGTTGACTGCTCAACCCACCTTATGCATACAAGCACCAAATAATGTTCAAACCTCAGAAAATATCCAAGACAACACATAAAGAGTACCTCCTAGAAAAATAACACCCCAAGGCAGAAGTATAATCCTCTAAGAGAGCCTATCAATTTTATACTTCAAAAATTAATCCAAGAAAACTTAGTTACTCTTCAAGAAATCAGACAATGTGAACCACAAGTCAATCCCACATGGTGGAAGGACACAGATTTCTATGATTACCATAGAGTGAAAGGACACACCACTCCTAACTGTTTCAAACTAAAGAGCCTTATTCAAGAATTAATTGCCAGAAGAGACATTGGTGTTGAGAACCAAACAATTCCTCAAATAATCACTGTATGATCTTCAAGGATCCTTTACACAACCATGGAAAAGGAAATGTCACCAACTAAGGTAGTACCTCAAACAATAGTTTTAGTTATATAGCTATCAATTATGACTATACAGTGAACCGTATTCAGGAAATGGACAACCATGTATCCACCATTACTATAAAGAACATCAATTCATAATGTCTTGTCACAATACATAGAGGTAAAATTACTCTACAAGGAGCCACATCTAGAACCCCCACTACACTACAATATAATCTTATGGATCAATTGGGAAAAACACTAGCACAAATATCTATTTTAGAGATTTTACGTATATCATCAATCCATAAAGATATCTTAGATAAAGCTCTTAGGGAGTCCTCGATACTTACAGATCTGAATGTGGACTAATTTCAAGTTATATTCAGGCATCTCTCCTCTACCCATCATCTTACATTCTCTAAAAAATATATGACATCATATTCCAAAACTAATAACAATGCCCTTCATTTATAGAAATATGTGTCCATAAGAATAGATCTAAATAGATCCTAATAAATGGTGATGTTGGTTTAAATATTTGTACCTTGAAACTCGTAAAAGTATTAGGATACTCTAAGGAAGTTATATATCTAAACAAGGAGATAGTTATGAGAGATTATGATGATGCAAAATGACCTTCCAAAGGGACCATCACCCTTCCTATCCAAGTGGGATCAATAATTAAGGATATAGTATGCCAAGTGCCATACAATTTTCTTCTTGGTCACCCATGGATACATGTCATGCAGGTCGTACCATCAACCTTTCACAAGTGTTTGAAGTTCTACCATAATGGAAACAAGGTAACCATCTTGAGAGATCCTAATTATTTTCCATACTATATCAACTTGAGGGGATACACCATGCTTCATGTTTCTAACAATGATAAAGTCTCCTCCTCCAAATCCTACATCGATCTAATGGAACTATCTAAGACATCCACTCAATCCACAATTGTTTTAGAAGTCAAAATTCAAGTCAAGGATAAGGGGTGTGAGGAATATGACATGACATAGTATTTTTGTATCGCTCAAGTTCCATCATCACCCAAGTCATATTGAAAACCAATAAAATCACAAGCAGTGTCTAATATGATAATCAAATGCAGTCCAACCACATTTTCCAAATGGGTTGAACTTGATAACGAATCTATTGAAGGATACATACCAAAATGGCTCTACAAAGAAAAAGAAGATAATGTCATAGTCCCATTTGAAAATTACACTAAAGGATTTAAAATTATGGAACACATGGGGTATGATGGTCACAATGGAATTGGTTCACAAAAATAAGGGATGATGGAGCTTATCTCAGTAATTATCAAACCATGCTTTCAAGGGTTTGGGTTTCATAAACTAGGTACTGTATCATCAATTATTAAAATTATCCCTATAGAAGTAGGTAAAACTCTTGTTGCTAAGTTGTTTAATGAGGATACATTCAATGAATCTTTTGAGTGTATTGCTGACCTATTCTAAGATCATAACATTTGCACCATATCTTATTTATCTTTTGATCCTTGTCTATCCCCAACTCATTAATTGGCACCAATGAGATCCACCTAGTATAAACACATTCTAAAACAACAAAGCTATTGTTGAGCTCTTGGGACTTAGAGATGAGATACCCTTAGAATATCATAGGTTTGGTTTTATCATTGACCTTGACATAATGGCATACTTTGGGGAAGATACCAAACTTTCCATTCTTAAAAATATAAAATTTATAATTAGTGTTGGCAAGAAGAATGGGGAAGTACAATGTGGAGATTTGTACCCTAAGACCTCTTATGTAGTTATTTTATACCTCAGAGGATGCAATAAGAGAAATAAGAATTTGTGGTAAGATATTAAGGTGAACAAAGCATGTAAACTATACTACTAACAAAGATAAATTCATTCATTCATAACACATGTATCAATAACTCCTTATATTATATTGCATTTTATACAAAAAGGTAGGCCTTAGTCTCTACTCATATACATATATTTCTTATATACCATCTCTTTCTACATATGGTCTACATTGTATATATTCCCATGAAGGGACATGACTCCTACTTACAACTAATGTTTCTTTCATCCTCCACAGACCTTTTGTGGTATCCTATAATAAGGTTTGTTTCGACCCTTGGCCTACTAACATCATCCCCCTTTTAAAATGATGTCTTGTCCTCAAGACATGATGCTTAGTTGGTAAGGAGATGCTTGTATGTCCCTTTGAGGTGGCTCAGCGTCTTAGCCCACTGTAAAGTGGAGGTGTGGCTCTGAATTTGAATCATTGTTGCCTCTACATTAACCAAACTGTCAAGGATTTAAATATTTTTTTCTATTTCTTGTGCTTATCCTATTATCCCTAATAGGTGGATCATCTAATTGCTATCCTTTTCCCTCATCTGTTTGATCTTCTCCTTGATCTACTCCCTCTAGATGTGTAGTTATTGTAGTTGGAAGTGGAGGGTTTCCATTTGGGTTCTGATGGTATCATCCTTGTCCTAGAAAGGGTTGTAGTTTTGTGCCACGTGTTTTATCTGACTCTCCAATTGGGCCATTTGATCCTTGAGACCCTTTGTAGTGTTAGGCCATTGTAAGTAGAATTAGTAGATCACCCTTACTTTTGTGATTGTTTCCCCCAGTCCTTTGATATTCTCCTCCAATTTGGAGTGTACAGTGGCACACTTCTTAGTATACTCTTTTGTTTTCTTATTTATGACCTCCTCTCTTGCTTCTTTCCTTATGGTGTCCTTTGTGGTAGCTAAATATCCTTGTAAGCTATCCACCAACTATTTGAGTTGTTTTGGCATGGGCAATGAAGTGTCTCATAGTAGGTTGAGAATAGCCTTATGTAGTGTATCCACTGCATCTTGTAGTTGTTCCACTATACTTACATTGTCATTGAACAGTTCCTCCCTTGTGGTCACATGTAGAATGTATCCTAATTGAATCTTCTATAGTGGGGATATGCTAGATAGATCCACTTATGAACCTACCATTAGCACTTGTAGAAGTTGCAATGGCACTGCTTGGATTTGTTGTTGTTATGCTAGAAAATTATTAATGGTAGAGATTATGGAAGTAGGGTTGGTTGTCTTTGTGATGCTGGTATCTTCAATTTTATTTATTTCTTCTCCAGTTGGATTAGTCTTCAGTGGTTGGGGCCCTTCTACCTCTTTCATGTTGTTCTTAACCATCTCCTCAGAGTTTTTTAATGACATCCTCGATTTATTTCTATATTTTTTCTATGTTCTCGGGATCCTCCTCCATGAGTTTTTCCACTCTCTATTTTGTGCAGAGTTCTTGAGCTTGTGCCTAGGCTAGTGCCTACTTTTTTGTTTTAGTGATATTTGGACTGATTTTGAAGATCACCTTCTCCCTTATTTCTTCTTCTTTATTGAGTGCCTTGGCCCTCTTTTCTTGTATTGTTGTAATTATGTGCTCTGAAAAGTCCTTCATTTCTTTGTACATCCCTTTGTTTGATTGGTTGACATATCAAAGGAGGAATTGTATTAGTCTTCCTTTATTCTCCTCATCTACTTCCTCATACATGTTCAATACTTGTGGTAGCATCCTAAAATTGAGGATGGTGTTGGTAGTCATTAAGATGTCAATTGGAAGTTGAGGTTACTCCAAAGTCACTTGAGGAGGGGGTGTCAAATTCTATTGACCTCTTCTTCACCCTTCATGATCTCTTCCACTTCTTCCTCTATTTTTTCATTCTATATTTGTCTCTTAGCCATTTTTTTGGGCCTCTCTTGTCAGTGCCTCTTTTGTGGGTTGACTTGTGGTGGTTTCCCCAGTGTAGATACTATCCATGTGAAGGTGGTGAGGCATTTTGACTTTCCCAATGAAGTTCTTTGAAGCCTTCCTAACCTTCTTTTAGACAAGAGTTTTGATCATGTTGTGGTAGCAAAGAATTGAGAAAACCCTCCCTCTAATATTCCCCATTGTTTGTGGAGTTTCTCTTTATTATTTTATAGTTTCTCTTGTGCCTCTTTATTGATTTTTCTCTCCATTACCTCTTTGTAAGTAACAAAGCGCTCTATGCTAGGGTCCTTGGGTTAGTTGAGAAAAGTATCATCATAAGCATCTACTTCTTATGCGATGAGTTTGTAGGGTAGTTGTGGTACCTACACTGTGTGTGGCTCTATCACCTCCATGTATGTGTAATCCCTATCCACCAAGAAGGTTACTATGCTAGTTTATTGGGTGGTAGAATCATGTGGGATCCTTTCCCTTTCTTGCATTTTCTCCTAGAAGGTTTTGAAGAACCCCAAGTATGCATTTTTGTAGGACTAGACATCTGATAATTGGTGCATGTGATATTTAACTTGGGTTTCCATCATCTATTTGTGTTGCCAAACTTTTCCTTTAAATTTTGGTAATTCTCTAAGGAAATGTTGGTTAACAATTTATTCATTGCAAAAAAAATCAACTAATTTGCCAAATAGACAACGATAATATGCACCAATAAATAGATAAATTGTTATGGGATTAATAGTTACACTCTATGTATATATGATATTTAATGATGGATGAGACCATTGAGGGTGAAACAAGAATTCTTGGTTTGAAATTGAATTTTGGTGCTAGTGTTGTGGGAGGTTTGGTGACTAATGGTGGTTTGGTTGATAGTGTTGTAGAAAGAGTGTCGGTTGATGGTAGTTTAGCTGTTAGTGTGGTGTCTTTGGAAGTCTTGGTTGTTGGAAAGGTGTCGGTGGGTCTTTTTCCTAATTTTAAGGGTCATGTGGTGGGATAGGTGGTTCCTGATGTGTTGGAGAAGGATGGAAGTTTGGAGTTCTCTACTTTGAAATCCAGTTTATATGTCTTGAATCTTAAGGATATTGGTGTGGGGGAGTATGTTGTTGGTCAGAGTTGTATTGTGGGACTGGAGGTCTTCCTAGCCCTTCATTGGTCAGACTTGTTTGGTACTAACCCTAAAGGAAAAAGTGTGTCTTCTTCTAACCAAGTGCTAGCCTTTATGCATTCTAGGGAAGTTATTCTTTCTATCCCAAACTCTATTTTTCATAAAAGTATCTCCCTTATGGAGTTCTCTCTGGTGGGGTAGTTTCTTGGTCTAAGACCTAATATTGAGGTGGTGCGCTCTTGGGCTAAAAATAAATGGTTTTTGAAAGGGCAAGTGGAAGTAGTAGTGATGGAAAATAATTTTCTCCTTCTCCTTTACTTACAAATAAGATATGGGGATGGTTTTTTCTAGAGGCCTGTTGACTATTGGGAGATCTACCTTGGTGTTATGCCTTTAGGAATTAGGTATGAATCTTTCTAAATGTTTTTTCAACTTTGCTCTTATTTGGGTTAAAATTCCAGGCATGCCTTTAAAATACTGGGATGAGGATATTTTTAGAGGTATTGCAAGCTCTTTTGGTCATATTGTTTCTATAGATGACATGATGGTCTCTAGAAGGATACTGGTGTATGCTAGGATGTGTTTGTTGGTGGACCATAAGGTGAGTTTACCTGAGTTTATCCTTTTGAAGTCCAAGCTAGGTAGTTGGAAGAAACATGTTGAATTCAAATCTTTTCCCTTTGCATGTTTCAACTAAAAAAAAGTAGGACACTAGGAAAAGAGATGCCCTTCCAAGGTTCAATAACCTCCCACTAAAGTTTGGAAGGAGAAAGGGGTGAAGGAGAAGGCTCCATAGTTGGATTCATTGGGGGTTGGTCTTATGGAGGTTCAAGAGGATGTTCCCCTAGGGGTCTTGGAATATATTATTGATTGGCCTTATCCTGAGGCTCCTCTAATTCTTTCCAAGTCACTAGTGGAGTTGGATCCTAAAGAAGCATCAGATTTTTTAGTAGAAAGTGGAGTTGTGCCTCCTTTTCCACCCTATTCTCATTTAAGAAATTTGTTGGCAAAAGTTGGTAACCTTTCTCTTGAGGTTTATGGTTTGGTTGATATGCCTTTGGTCAAAGAGGATGAGCCTTTCATTGTTGTTCAAGAGAGGGAAGAAGAAGAATACCCACCCTTCCCCCTCTGGCTAGAAAGGTGGGGTAGCAAGAAGGAAAAAATTATACTATAGCTCAAACAATAGAGGGCAGGGTAGACCTTCATCTCAGAAGAATAGAGAGAGAGAGTGCAAGAAAGATATTGTTGAAGGGGTTCAGAAAACCCTTTTTGATGTTTTCTCTAAGAGCACTTCCTCGGGTTGCAAATGAAGACAATCTCATAAAATATCAGGAGGTTTTAAACCATGTTCATAAGCATGACCTCCTGAGAAACATCATCCAAGATCATAAACCAGATATTTTTCTCATTCAAGAGACTAAAATATAGTGTGAAAAAATGGAAAGGTTTAAAAGTATTTTGTTTGAAGACTCTGAGTTCCATGGTTTCGGTTATGATGGAGCCTCGGGTGCTATTGCAACATTTTGGAACACTAGGACTATTAGGGGTATAGCACTAAGCGTTGAAGTGAACCATATTGATATGTAGTTCTTCCATACCAAGGATGATTCTTCATGGTTCATATCTAATGTTTATGTTCCTAATCAGAAAAAATACAAAAAGAATTTGTGGGACTAACTTGGTTCTTTGATACCTTTGTTCATGAATTTTGTGGCTAGTCATGGGGGATTTCAACACTCCATTGAATGAGAACGAGAAGTTAGGAGGTTCTTAAACCCTGAATTATAATAGGTTGTACTTAAGGGCTCTTATTGATGACAATGCTCTTATGAACCTTGATCTTAAGGGGGCCTCTTTTACCTAGTCAAATAGGACTAGTGTAGAGCTCTTGTCTTTATGACTCGGTTCCTTAAATATGCTTGTTCTCTCTCCACTATTACTATTTGTGGATAGAATTAGGAAAAGGAAGCACTTTCATTTTATATTTGAAGCTATGTGGCTTAGACACCCTAATCTTAAATATTTTATTAAGAACTAGTGGCAGGTGAAAATAGATGGTAGTGTTAGGTTCAGAATGGCAAAGAAACTCTCCTATGTAAAAAAATGATCAAGAGGTAGAACAAGGAGTCCTTTGGTCAGATTTTCCTTGATTAAATATATGTCACTCAATGATTAGATGAGGTTCAACATGACATTCAATCAAATGGTATGAGCTTTACTCTCTAGATTGAGGAAAATGCCCTTCTTTCTTGCCTTCATGACATTGTTTCCAAGGATGAAGACTTTTAAAAATAAAGGTATAGAGTGGTCTAGCTAAAGACGGGGGATCGTAACACAAAATTCTTTCATATTTCTTCTCTAAAATAGAATTCCACCAACAAAATCAACTCCATTAATGTTGATAACTCGTTGTTGAAAGATGAAGATGTTATTCAAAGTGTTGCCTTAGATTACTTCTCTAATTTGTTGAAGAGTCAAAAAATAAGTTTCTAGAGATAATTCCAAGCCTCATTTCTAAGGAGCTCAATTTTAAACTAACCTCCATTCCCTTTATGAAGGACTTTAAATCAACGGTCTTCTCTTTTGAGGGAAATAATGCCCCAGGTTCTGATGGATTTTCTTTCATGTTTTCTCATTCTTTCTAGGAAATTTTGGTTGTTAATGTGGTTAATGCCACTAAAGAGTTCTTTGGATGCATAAAAATTCTCAAAGAAATTAACTCCACCTTTCTCATCCACATTTTGAAGGCTCTTAGCACAAACTCTTTTGGGGACTTTATACCTATCAGCCTGTGTGTTGTGCAATTTTGCACACACGCCCCACTGAAAGTAGGGACCCTCTTTTTGCTCTGGCTTTTGGTGTCTTTTGGCCCCTTAATTTTATTGATTTCGTTGCCTTTGGAGATCTTTAGATGTTCATCTTGCTTGCCCAAGTGATTTCCCCAGGTTCCCCTTTGAAAAAACTAAGTTCTAAGCAAAATCCGGGTTTTTACCCCAATCCGGGATTTTCTGGTCCGTCCGGATTTTCTCGGATTCTGCTCAAATTCCAGATCCAAGCAAAAATCGGGTTTTTGCCTGCGTCCGGGATTTTCGCCCAACCCGGATTTTCCCTGATTTCTTTATTTTCCGGGTATGTGCCAAAGTCTGGAATTTTATGCCGTCGCGGAAATCCGGTCCACCCGGATTTTTCTGGATTTTTTGCCAGCTTTGTGCAAATTGATACTGGATTAAATTGATGAATTTGATGATAAATGCTTGACACCCCACGCTTAATTTGATATATTACACGACGTTTCACGCATTCTTGGTTCGTTTTGATAATCTATTGTTGAAATTTTTGCCTTATTCGGTAGAATCTTGTCGGCTGGTTTTTTCCGGATTCTGGTCTGGAATCCGCCTGACCTGGGATTTTCCCCTTGGTCTGGTTTCCCGAAATGGAAATTTTTCCGAAAATGATTTTTTCCAAAAATGGAATTTTTTTAAAATGATCCAAAATGAAAATTTCTTGAGATAAAAAAACGAAAATAAAATTTCCAAAATGGAAAAGATTCTGAAAATGGAAAATTTCCTTATAAAAATGTAAGTTTTTTAGAAAAGGTCAAAATTTTATTCAAATTTAATTTGAACATGTGGGCTATTAATGATGATATCTATTTTTCAGGACTAAACAAATATTAAAAGGGGGACTTGCATATGGATTTGTGCCAAAGAGGGAAATCTGGAAATGTTCAAATTAAATTTTCAAAGTGGGACCTGCCTAAGAATCCGTGCCAAAACTGTCTACAGCTGGAGGACTTTCTGGAAACCGCGTGAACCTGATCTTGCTGGAGATTGTAGGTCGACATGGATAATATTCATGCATTTAATGCAAATCTTGTCCTATTTTGAAATTCTCCTGGCCGACCTGTTTTGGGGCCAGTTATTATTGTAAAATCAAAAATTACATGTTTGGGGTTCTCTATAAATGGCATTTGTGCCTCATTTGTTAAAAGAGATTTTAGGAGTTTGACTAGGCCAGAATTTTGCTAAGTTAGAAGGCCAGAATTGGCAAGTAGTTTTCAGAATTAGCTGTAGGAGATGAGAGACTTGAAATTGTTATGCAATGCTGGAGAAGTAATGCAATTGGATTGTTGATTTGGAAAACTTTGTATTTATTTTCGATAGTTTTTATGGTTTCTTGTTCTTGATTCTCAGATATTAGATGTTAGATGTTAGATTTCAGCTCTTTTACAATAATGGTGAAATGTTAATAATGTTGATCGATTTTCGGTCCATACTTTTAGCAATTTGCTGATTGTAGATTGATGTGTAAAGTTAGTCTGGGCCTCACTTCTGTGCTAAGTTCAACTGTGAATGCTTGTTTACATTGTGCCAGTAGTTGGGTATGTGAACGAATGTTCAAAGTCTGAAAATCTTTGGATTTCCCCAGAAGATCGCACCATTTCTGTGTAGTTGCAGGTTTGTCCTTGATCAAGCAGAGATCGGTTTTGTTGGGGATCTGTCCATTTGCAGCTTTCATCATTACTGTGATTGATCTTAGGAGTTAGAATAGAATAGAATCTTTCTAAACCCTTGTCTCTTTTACTGTTTATTTTGAATCTGGGTCAGTTTTAGGATTGAAAACATCACCATAGTGTTGCATCTGATGAAAATTCACTTCCAACATTGTTTATTTGTAAGGCCCCTTGTGATTACCAGCATTTTCATGTATTATCTGAGTTGTTTATGCATTGTCATGACCTGACACCCGAGAGACCTTGGGGTGATTTTCAACAATTTATTGTTGAAGATTATCTTTCAAGAGAGATAGAATATCATTTTCTGTCTAAGTTGTTGCTGTGCAGAAAACACCATCAACACTGTGTAATGCAATTTATAAAATCTTTTTATAGTTTTGTGCTTTTGTTTGACAATGCAATGCTTTTTTCAAGTCCAGTGGGGGTCTAATTTGTAGGTTTTAGTTAGATTTTGATGCTTAATCTTTAACTAACCCCAATCCTTTGTAAGGAAGATAAGGTAGTAGAACAGCTTCCTACAATAATCTTGAGAGGAGAATAATGCAAAAATTTATAGATCATTTCAACAAATACAAAAACTTAAACATAAATAAGCATAAATAGCATGCATACCACAACAAGATAATTACATGGGGAAAACTCTTTCGAGAGAAAAACCCCACACTCCAAAAGTCACCCAATATATTATTCATAAATCACAAATATTACAATGTACTTGCAAAGCAAGCTTCTCACAAGAGTATCACCACTAGAGATCCATAGACAACATGACTGCTATCAGACTCTTATAATACATCACCATCTTTAGTCATAGTACAATGCCCTCATAAAATAGGGTTACATTCTAGGGCAAGAAAAGCCAACAAAATATTTTGGTGCTCTAAAACTAAATCTACAATCTTCACGTCAAGCAAAGATTTGTGCTTTTGTACCTCCTAGGGCACCTTTGTCACAAACTTGTGCTTCTATTTGCAAAGAGAGGCACCTTTATAGTAAAGGGGTTCCTTTGCAATAGACCTATGCCTTTGTCCTCCATACAGAATGGCGCCTTTGCAGTAAACCTATGCCTTTGTCATTTCTTACACACTTTTGTCATTCTAACAATTTCACGCTTCTATTTGACAGTGCAATGATTTTGTCAAGTCTAGTAGGGTCTAATTTGTAGGGTTTAGTTAGATTTTGGTTCTTAATCTTTAGCTAACCCTAATCCTTTATTTTTTCATGATTTAATCTAACTTTTCACAATGTGTGGTGTCTAGGAAAAGTGTTTATTAATGCTTGTTTTGAGCACATTAATCTAGGACATCTTTCCAATTTGGTGCTTAAAATAAACTCATCTCTACTTTGGTACACTAAAATAAACCCTAAAAATTGAACATTTATCTTTGGTGCTCTAAAATTGAACCTACAATCTTCACTTTTCAATTTGGTACTTAAAATGAACAAACAACTTACATATTTCATTTTGGTGAGAACTTTAAGTGTATCCTCTCCCCTTACGCCTAGTGTGATCTTGGGTGACAAGAAACATCTTGAACTTACACTTCATGTTTATTTGTAACCCTAAGGTAGTTGCTACATAACCTCTCCCCTCACACCTAGTGTGATCTTAGGTGAAGAGAAATAAAAATCCTTTTTATTTTAAGTAGGAGGCCTTCCTTGAGACACATCCTCATGGAGAACTCAAGGGTTCGACCTCAAGCAACATTTTTGGGCATGCTATATAAATTGGCTAATGGCGAAAGTTGTAGGTCAATCCGTGCATGTAGCGCCCCAGACTTGCGTTAGTGACTATGATTTTCTAATTTCCTGAGGCGATGTTTGAGAGGTCGAAGGTGTTCACCAAGTTCTACCCACTAAAAACCTATTATTTTAGAGGCTTGAGACTTTCAAACATCTTCTCTTAGTGGTGCAATGGAATACCATCGTTCCATGAAGCTATTTTCCATGTACCAAAGATAGTTGAGACGACAAAACTCCTTGCAAGGAACTTTTCCTTCCAAGGTGAGAGGTGTGTCTTGTACATGCATGTACTCTAGTCACCCATTCTATGTGGGGTATTTTATCGTGTGAGCCTACTTTGAGAAGATAAACATGATCTAACTACTAAAATAGATTATACTTCATGATATGTTTTATTGTGGAGACATTGTAAAACCATTTAGTGTGATTTTGTGGAAGAAAGACACATGAAAAATAATCTAATAACAATCAAGTTAGTTGAACACATTATTTTCAAAAATTTCAAACACTCAAACAAACATTAAACAGGTTATGATCAAGATTTTAACCCTTTGAACACATTGTTATGCACTTGAAAGGAAATATTGTACCTTTGTATGTATCTAAGCATTTTTGTTTTTATCAAAACAATTTCTTTGTATGCATCCTAGTACTATTGTCTACATCTTTACACATTTGTTCAAAGAAAACCTAGGTAACTACAAATCAGCATTCTTGTCTTTCCATAGTATCGTGCTTTTGTGGGAGACAATGTGCTTTTATAGACATCTTAGTGCTATAATACACATAACCAATATTTTGTGTGGTAAAAATAACAAAGCTCAAACCAAATTCCAAATTCTTAAAGAAAACATGGAAATTACCAAAGGTTAATGCAACATAAGGTTCCATTCATTGATATAAACCAAACTTGGATGTACTTGCTTCAATCAAATAACCTTGAAAATAAACAAATAAGGAAATTATTACTCACCATCATTTTTATCAAAAAGCTTTGGGAGTTTTCATTGGATCAAAATCAGCTTCAAACTTCAAACATCAAATATCATCCATAAAACCCTCATCCAAAAAATCTCAACTCAAAACAAATAAACTTGACATGAATCATTTAGGCTTGAATCTTTCATCCTATCAACTAATTTAGCTCTATACTTGGAGATGATATTTTTTTAAGGTGTTTAGGTTGAATTAGAAAATCATTTTGGAAAAACTCAATTTGGATTCACAAATCTACTCCCAAAGTAGTAAGTTCATAATCATCATCAAAACATCAAAATTTATTCAATCAATCAAGTCCTAAGTGTGGACAAAATCAAAAGTTTCACATCCTTCACTCATTCATATCAACCATTCATCCAACATTGATCCTAAAAACCTATTGAAGTGTTATCATTTGAGAAAACCAAGACATTTCAACAAGGAAATTTGATTCTAGCATCTCCTAGGATTGACATATTCCCTCATCATCCAAACATTCATCCTAGATCATTTAGAGGTCTTAAAATTTTTAACTTTGGAAGCATGAAAATTCCAAACAACTATTCAAACTCACACCCATACAATTCATACATAGGGTAATCATATCCTACTAGCCTCAATGACATAAAAAATGTGGGTATACATAGTCAAAACTTTGAAACACCTTGTCATATGATATATGTCAATCAATATCAAAATTTACCAATCTATCAACCAAGCAATCAAAGTAGGAGTCTTTATCAACATAACATTAGTTCACCAAACCAATACATCCCAAACAGGAACATGTCAAACATAAGCATACCAAACGCAAACATATCAAATATGAAAATGTCAAATCCACACTTGGTGAACTATGGGATGGATACATTCATACCTCATAACATCATTCAATATCCACATCAACCCCATCTTCAACAAACTCAAAATTATGCATATCAACAACATCTTCAACATCATCAAAACATTGATTCACATCATCAACAACATCAAAACAATGCATACCAACAATCACAACATCAACAACAAACTCCATCCATACAAAAACAACATTGATATCAATAGTCACCACAATCACCACAAGTCCTAAAAGTTGACACTATCACTAAACGTGAGTACACTCCTTTAGGGGAGCCAATTGAGTTGGTGTTAAAAAAGTCAGTCTAAGTTAAAATTCTCACTCTTCCAAAGTCACTAGGTGATTGTGAACCTATCTTCAAATTCTCATGGTATGATGCAAGGCTTATTGTGAATAACATAAGGTAAAAGGTCATGAAACATCAAATTGTATTAAATTTAAGAACCTCATACACGACCTCATTGATCAAGGAACAATAATTGTTGAAGAAAACATTCAAGGCCATTCCACTAATGATCACATTGACAATGTCTCTACTTCACCTAATGAGAAATTTGACATACATCAAGACTCTTTTCTAAAATAGGATCAACATCTTCCACCAATGTCTAGCATTAGTCCATTTCAAGACATATTGACATCATTTGATTTCATGGTTTAAAATATTGAAGATATTCTTAATGCACCATTTGATTCAAACCCACTTGAGGATCAAGAAAATCTTAAACCAATAATTTATGCAAGTTGGAAAGATTGGAGGAAAAATACCCAATTAGATAATCATGAAAATCATTTAATTGTTCAAGTTGGAAGAATTAGGACTTGTAATTAAACAATTAAGAATTGTTTAATAAAATGGGATGAATGACATTTAATCGAATAATATTTATATTATTTAATCAAAATGGGAGAAAATGATGAATTATAATGAAGTATCAAATAACCTTAGTTATTTCATTAATAGAAGAATTGAATGAATTTAAATAAATAATTGGATATTATTTAATCAAATAGAGGAATTAGGTGAATTATGTTAGAAATGATGTTAGTAAGTGAAATCAGGTGTGTGATATACTCAAGGAATTTTTAGGTGTCTACATTCTTAAACCCTGAGGCCATGTTATTAAATAACATGAAGGTGCACATCATGCCATTTAGATACAATTTCCATAGCTACCCTTATGTTTTGACATAGTACATGGTAGGATGATGTTCTCATAAGTGCTTAGGCATGTATTATTTATATTATTTTATCTATATATTTCTTGTTTTGTTTCTACTTGGGTGAATTTGATAGTTGTAGGAGTTTCTCCTAGGTAGTTTAGAGGTTTTATCAACTTAGTACTAAAAGGGATGTAATTCTTGTATAAATAATTAGCTATCCTATGTATTCTATTCTATGAATACTTGGTTTTTGACCCCTCTAGAGGTTCCTTGTTTATTTTTTATCATGGTTTATTGATATTGTTGTGGTTTTTAAACCTTTGGGTAGGTCATAGTTGAGCATTATTGTGGTGTAGAATGGATTCACGCTCCTATGTTTAGTGTTGAGTTTCCTCCTTGGATGCATTCATTGTGATTTTTTGGGTTGATAAGCCTCACTTACAAGATTTTTTTATGATTTTAGGAGTACGTTTCC
The DNA here is from genome assembly GCA_007258455.2 of Sequoia sempervirens. Lineage (NCBI taxonomy): Eukaryota > Viridiplantae > Streptophyta > Pinopsida > Cupressales > Cupressaceae > Sequoia > Sequoia sempervirens. The sequence goes on along the minus strand of VDFB02092682.1, from coordinate 36,682 downwards.
TAAATCCTTTCCTTGAAGAACCCATAAGTTGTTCTTAGTTTTAGTGTTGAGAAGCTAGAGTGTTAAGGAAATCCTCGCTTGCTAGGAGTGGGACATGAGGAAGGGCCTCATGGAGAGGAACCATGAATAGAGGTGGAATTATTTGGTGAGCATGAAAGTGATATAAATTTTATTATAGCCTTAAGGTATAGATTTCTTTAGATTTTAGGTTGTAGTGTCATGGATTATGGCATTTGTCTTGGGAGAGGCCAGAGGAAGTGCAACCTTTTGTTAGAAAATATCATGGAGAGCATATTTTGTGGCTTTGTGTGCCTTTCCTTGACTTAGTAGGTATCTAGATGGAGTTTCCTAGTAGTAGTAGTGGTCTTGTTTTAGGACCTTGTTTTACTTATGGTCAGTGGGTAGTGTATATTGATCTTACCCTTAATTTTGATAGTATTTGGAGGAGAGAGTGTTGTGTTCTTTGAGGTGTTATCATGCATAGTGGTTGATGTTTACCTATCTCTTTCACCTTTAGAGATGTGTGTAGGGTAAAAGCACAAACCTGTGTCACACTTTATAAAGGAATCAACCAACAACAACAAAAAATTTAAACTTCAACCACATAAAAGTGATCTTTATGTTTTGAATTTCAAAATGATGTAAACTAATGAAATGTAGAGCTTTTGATTAAGTTTATTCTTGTAATTTTTCAATTTTTAAAAAAATTGTTTTCATTATTTTTTTATTAGTTTAAGAATAGATTTTGGAATGCTGAAAATTTCATAAAAAGTGACATTCATGGGACATCAAGAAACAAATTGAAAAAAACTTCATTTCTCCTTGAATTTTTTTTCTCCAAATAAGTAATTCAATATCTAGTGCATGGAAAAAAATATATTTTGATGTATATTTTTCTCGTAATAACGTTTTAAAGTCAAACTTGTAAGAATTTGACAATTTTCATGGGACGTCAACTATTTTCTATTTTTTTAGTCATTTTCAAAAAAAAAAATTATACTCTTTTGAAGATGACTCTCTCCTCTAGTGCACCATATATTTAAAAAAAAAATTAATATGTTTTATTATTTTTTTAAAATTTCTAATCAGCCTCTTTTTTTAACTTTAATAACCTACTTGCATTATTTTAAAAATAAAATATATTAAAACTAATCAAAATATTTTTAAAAATACATATTCGAATTCACCACTCCAAGCTCTACAAAAGGGTATTTTTCTTTTTTTTTAAAACATCATTTTGACTAAAGAAATACTTAGTTGAAGTTGAAAGTTTTAGAAAATTATGAAAAAAGTTGAGTTGGCTGCCAACTAGGATGCCACATAGATAGTTTCAATAGAAATGGTTTCTATAGAAAGGGCTTCGGTTGAAACCCCTTCTATAGAAACCCCACACATAAAATAAGTCAATTTCAAAGCGGGAAAGGGAAAAAAAAATTGGATTCAGCTGAAACATATTCGGCCAAAACCCCATGTGCCACGTATAGGCCACATGGTTTCAATTAAAACCTATTCGGTTGAAACCTTTCCGGCCAAAAATATTTCACTTGAAACTATTTATTTGGCCAAAAGTGTGACACAAATTTGTGCTTTTACCTTGTAGTGGGTTTGAGACCTAGATTTGGTGAAATTCTATAGGGTTGATCTAATGAGATATGTTATGTTTTAAAGGATTATGTACCAAGAGTAAAGTATCCTTGTCTTACTATAGGATTCTAAGAGTAAACCTAATTCTAGTGGGGAGAATTCAATTCCCACACTTTGGTATTTCTTGAGATGTCTATTACTGGCACATTATTTTCGCTATGTATCGTGGGATGCATAGGTCATATTGGTGTATGTTTCTTAAGTGTTTTAAATTCACCATTTTCTTTAACTAATATTGTTACAATTACCAACTATGCATTTTATATCCTATATCTTTATAGTTGTAGATGATTTGTAGGTCATGTAATGAATTGATATCATGTTATGATATTTTATGCATTTATTGGCATGTTTGCCAAATGAGATGTATTTTATACATCATATGGAATGTATATAGATTTCTTGCATTTTAAAGATTGTGCTCCTCTACATGTCAATTATTAGTGAATTTCTTGCATTGAGATGCATGCATGATAGTGTGACAACTTCTTTCTGAGGACTTGATGTATTTTATTATGAATTTTGTATGCATTGAAGGTGAGAACCATTATGCATAAATATCATGATTGGCATCAAGGTTATGTTGTATATTTTATATGCCTATGTTATGCTTTCTATGACTAGAATATCATAGTGATTATTCTATTTCCATATTTATAGATATATGACTTATAGATTTGATTATTATAAGGATCTAAACATCCTATATTTTACGTCTGTAGATGTGTATATTTACATAGATAGATGTTATTATTACTAATGTTGGCCTTCTAGATGATTGTTGGTTATCACATTTCTATATTTAGATGGTGTACATTGATATTGAGTCATTCTAGATATGATGATTATATGATTTATATGACATTTTACCTTGTCAAATGGTTGTACATTACTTTGACTATTATGTATGGTGTACAAGCATGCTTGATGTGTGACTTGAGTGTGCAATTACATGGTATTTCCCCCACCTAAGTTTGTAGATTTGGGTTGTTTCCACAATGGTAATCCCTATAGCATTTGATCTGAGTGTGAGATGAGTCTTTATTTTTCCTATGAGTCTAGATCCCAATAAGTGACAACTCAAGAATGTGTTGTGAAACACCTATAAATGCATGATTTTAGTGATGATTATTTTTTTCTCCATTTGCATTTTGATTATATTTTAAGGATAAAATCATTGCATTCTAATAATTTTTATTGAATTTGAAAAAAAAAAAAAAAGAATTGCATGTTAACTGCATTCAAAATTATATTTGAATTATTTTAATTAGTTAAAATATTTCATTGCTTAGAAGTTAAATTTAATTATTCATTACCCCTGGAATTCATAAATGATTTAAGAAAATTAGTTTATTTGCTACATTTATTTTATGAGAGGAAAAAATAGAAAAATAAATCAATAAATAAAAAGGAAAAGAAAAGGGAAATTTTTAAAAAAGGAAGAAAAATAAAAAAAATCTTCCATTTTATTTCATTCTTCATTTTTGTAAAATAAAAATTCTTTCTCGCTTCCCCTCTCCTCAATGAAATATTTGTGTGAAAAGATTGATTAGATTGGAATACTTGGGAAAGAGATTGCTTGAATTTAATAGGTGTGTGGAATAACTCTCGTCTCAACATCTCCTCTCTTTTCTTTGGAAACTATTGAAAGGTATTTTTCCTCTATTATTTAAATTTATTTTTTGATTGGATTCTTTCCATGTCATATTAGGTGGTAGTATATGTATCCACTATAGGAAGTCACCATGCATTTCATTTCATAGAAATTCTAGATTTAATTTTAATTGGGAAATTCTAATTTTGAGCTATGATTGTGGAAATTTTTTATGGATTTTTAAAATATAAATTTTATTTGAAAATAAGGATGTTGTTCATATTGAGATCAAAAGGGTATTTTTTTTTTTTTTTAATTCCTTAATTAAATTGAGGTTCATTAAAGGTGGAATTGAGAATTTTGTGGTTTTGTATTGAAAATAATTTAGAAAATTCAAATTGGAAATGCATCTAAATGAATCAAATGGAGAAAAAATGAGTCATTTTTTTTCCATTTAGAATAATTGAGGTTGTGTCAAAAATTGTTATTCCATTTTTTTGCATTGATTTGTGTGTCACACTCAAATAGTGATTTTACATGATGAACTTAATATTTGAGGGATAGAGGAAAGGAGTAGCTCTCGATGTTTGCCTAGATTCCAAGTGGTTTGAGGATCGAACATGCAAGAGTTAGTAATTAAATGATAATTAAAATTTATTGGGTAATTAAAATGAACTAAGATGCTAATCTATGATATATCTAGAGTTTTTGTAGAGGCTTAATATGAGTGTAAAGGACATGTCACATTCCTAGAGTTTCTAGAAAATATCAATTGGGTACCCTTGAGGGTGAGTAAGATGCATACTCAATCCCATAAATCCATACCTTTGATCTATTGTAATGGTACTCCTTGTCTTACCTATAGGACCCTTGTCCTTCTTGTCATTAGATTTTGTATTTGATGTGAAACATGACTCTCACTATTTGTGTGTAATTGGTTGAGATCTTGGTTTAACATATTCATACGTGTGCTTTATGCTTAACTGTTGACATGTGTATTCTATGTATTTTTTTATCTCGTAAGCCTATATGTTGGTGATGTTTCCTCTTTGGGTATGTTTATGCTATGTTTGTTTATCATAATTATTAGCATGTTATATAATGATGGTTTATCATACCTATTTGATATGTGTATTCTATGATGGTTAATCATTCTTTTTGTCATAATTATGCTAGGATGGTTATTCATAATGTTTGGGCATGGGTGTGAACTATATTACCCTTATTTTCTATGACTTTATGTGCTTGTTCCCAACTGGTTGTATCCTAGCATGGCAAGGTGCACCTACAAGTACCACATGATTGGGTTGCATGAAACTACTATTGAGGGACTAGTGAATCTATTTGGGTGGCTCAAAATCACATGCAATTTGGAGAAGGTTTTATTTCTCAACTGCTATTTCATTTGCAAGAATTTTGTTAAATATATAATTTAGAGCATTTAAGTCCTCATTTATTACTATATCATTTATATTGGAACCTCTTATTAGATGAAATGTAAATTTCCCATATAAGTGGTGACAAAGTGAACATTATTTTTATATAATATTTGATTTGGGAATAAAATAAACATAATGTGAGAAAATATTTAATTTGAGTGTCTCTGGGATGTTCATTAGATTCATATCCCTAGCATTGTCTTCATGCATGCAAAATCACCATTATTCTGGTTCTCCTTATGAAAGAAGAGTGAGTGAGGTGTGTTTGGAATACTAACCTTCATCCCTTGTGTCCTTAGATTTATTTTAGAGTCCTTTATAAACCTCTCAACCTTAGAGAAGCATCTATTCTATTTTCCTATGTTTCAAACATCTATATAGGAGCGAATTTGTACCCCTTAAGAAAATTCCCCTTTCACATACCCTTACCTTAGAAAATAAAATCCAAAGGTGAAATTCCACATCACCCATCTAAAATACATCCACTTGGAATTTTTCCTGTGCATCAATGAGAGAATATTTGTCGGGATGCATGCACGATGCACAGACGTCTGCGCGGTGTGCTGCCATCCCTGACAAATTCTTGCATATGAAGTTGATAGAGGCATTACACTCTTCATTGGGGTCAAATTGTAACATCCCTCTTCAACCAACTGACTCGAAAACACCTTATTCCTTCTCATCCCACCTTTAAAAACATCCTCTACACATTCAATCATTTCATCTCTCTTAGTAATTCATTCACATTCTCAAGCACATTCTCATTCACTTTAGCATTCTATCACTCCATTGTGAGCATTGCAACAACATTTGCACTCCATCAACTCTACATTGCAAGTGTGAGGCATCCATAGAAGTTGTGGGCTTGGAGTCTTGCGAGACCTCCCTTCATCACCGTTGCAGTTGTGTTGAATTTTCCAAGTCCATACCTTGCATTCTCCCTTCATTGGCTAGTGAGCCTTTGGGTGGAGGTAGTAACACTTTACTCATCTCCTTTGTAATTTCATAGAGTAGTATAGTATTGTTTTGTAGTGTTCAACAATCTTACTTTTTAGTTCTTTATCGCATATTCTACTCTATTGCTTTCTAGTTGTCCGTGGAGGTGGAAACATCAAAGCAGGGGTTTGACTAAGGTGGACCCCTATACAGCCCCAACAATTTTCCCCTTCTTGCTTGTGTGTTGGTGAATGAGTGTGTGGAGCTAGATAGCAAACTAGTGCTTTTGTGAGATAATATTTGTCACCCTAGCTTTTATTTACTTTCTTTATCATCTTTGTCTTCATTTTTTGTATCTCATTATTCTGTTTACTTCATTAAGGTTAGTCATCTAGGTTGTTTGGTAAGTTTCTGGCATTTTTTATTGTCTTACATTTTCTGGTCGTACAAATGCCAGCGCACCAAAGAGACACCAGTGCGTTGTGCTGTCATCCGAGAATCACGATATCATCCTTGGACAGAGAGTTGTCTGAGGTACAGTATTGACTCCAAAAACTAGCTCACCTAGCCCCAACCAAAATCTCAGGTTTGTAGAGTGAAAAAAGTACTACATAGTGCTCTTCATTCTTGATCCTTATCCCTTTAGAGTGAGGTAAGTTAGGGCAGCCCTACACTCTCGGCTCTTCGTGACTTGGAGCCTTGACGTGGTTGGACCCCCTCTCTTACAACATGTATAGTTTTCAACCTTTGTCTTCCAATCATTCATAGGAATATTTGGTTTTTTTCCTAAATTAAATATTTTTTTGTGTTTGAGGTAATTACACTTACACTTTTTATCATGATAGGCAAGCTACTAGGCTTCATCATTTCTAGAAGAGGTGTAGAAGATCTTATCAAATTCAAATCAATTATAGAAATGCCTTCACCAAAAAATATTAATCTCTATTGTTTACAAGTAAATAATTAGGTTATACACATATTCAACTTATAAATAAATGCTAACCATTATTGCACCTTCTAAATAAGAATGTATATTATGCTTGGTACAAGCCATGCTAACATGCCTTTGAACAACTAAAATAAAATCTCACCAATCCACCAATTCTCATGCCCTCTATCTCAATAATTCATTGATTATTTATATTTCAACTACATGGGTTACTTTGGGAGCCCTCTAATACAACATGTTGATTAGGGGAGATAAAGGTATATCTAATACATTAACATAATGTTTTTTATTATGGAACAAACAGGTTTTAGAGGAAACTCAAAACCTTTAACAGTGAGAAAGCGTAAGATAGAACATTAATAGAGCACAGACAAAAAATAGGACACTACCCACAAAGAGATACACAGAAGAAAACCAGGGCAATAATGACAAAAAAACTGACAAAAAACCACAAAACAACTAGCCACTAGGCTAGGTTCTGAAGAATCTTTGTTGCTTCCTGCTCCAGATTGTTCATGTTGAGCACAAACTTCTTGATCTCCTAGATGTTGACCAACGCTTGATTAGCCTTCCTTTTCAAATTAGCTTTGGTCCTGTTGCTCGGTCCCCCACTATCCGGCTACCCTTCCTCATTGTCCACTTCAAGAAAAACAACAGTTTTAACCTGATGGGATTTTTCCACATTTTCCACCATGGTGTTCATGGTCTGTGCAGTTGATTTTAAAATTTGATGGTTCATGATCAACACTTTGTGGAGAAAACTTTTAATGTTCATCAATTGTTCCTCCATATCCACCTGCTTACCATCGTGATTGCCTTCAAAATCCTGTAATTCCTCCACCGTTTTCCTGAGGCATTCCACCATATGCTTCTTCTCCTCTTCCATCCACAACCTAGTAGCCCAACCACTACCACTGCCTTTGTTACTGTCCTCTATGGCTTTCTCTAGTTTGCTACTTATGGCTCTTTGATTTAACTTAATTTCCTTGATTTCAAAAAATTCCCATCTCATGAGTCTAAAATTATCCACCACCCCATTGCGGGAAATAGCAAGCACATCAATGGGAAATTCCCGTTCCTCCTTAAAATAATGATCCCCTGCCTTGAGGTCCATAAGGAAGCAGGATTTCTCTTCTTTTTCTGTCGTAGGATAGTTGGAGTACTCAGACAATGACTTTGACTACAGATCCTCTTCATTGACATCATAGGAGGGGTCCTCCGACATTTTTCTCTTACCCTTTTCCAAAGAAGAATCCCTAGGTTTACTCTTGTCCTTGTCATCAACCCTAACCTTAGGCGATTGGGGAGGTAGAGCCGTAATAGCTTTAAAATGATCATAAATGAGGACAAGCAAACCTTCATGAAGGATAGAATACCTAATAGGGTTGTGTCTATGGCTTTTCAAGCTAGTATTCAGAGAAGAAGCCAAATAAAAAGGAAATGAAATCCTAACTTGGTGCTTGAAATGATTCAGCAGGACGAAGTGATACCCAAAGACTCTAGTGTAACACCCATCCAAAGTGGCATACTCCATCAGCACATTCAAAACCCTCCTTCAATGTGAAACAATACTATTTGTGTCGAAGTAGCTTCTGGAGGTCCTACGTAATTCCTCCTTCTCCACCTCTGACTTGGGGAACTTGTTGACCACTTCATCAGACTGCTTCCTATCCCTATAGAATTTTATGCCCTCCGTAGATAGACCAGTAACCTCAGCAATCAACTGTTCGTTGATAATAACATGTCTGCCAAACAGGTTAATCTCTCCATTATACCAATCTTTCTCAAAAACCCTCATAACCTCTTGGTCCCAACCATGGAGCTTTTCAATGTAAATAGTAATGCCGCCATTCTCCAGCTTCTTCCATAGCTTAGAATTGTTTTTCAATTGCGCGCAGCTAATCGGTTCCACTCTGCGACTTTTGCCACCCATTGTTTTTCCAGCAAGAAAGGAATAGTCTAGAACCCTGTGGAAACAAACAACTAAAATACCTAGAAAGCATTCAAAATAAATCACATGCAATCGGGGGATGAGATAATTATCCCTCAGCCAACTCAAAATAATAATTAAATCGTAGTCCCAAGATTGCAGGGGAGGACACTCAACCATCATTTCAAAATAATGGTAAATTGTACCTACCCATGGGTACGATCATACATCATCAGAGCTTTTACGTCAGCCTCCAACTCATCCTGCCCCTTCCAGATCACCTTACTTGGAGCCTTGACACCTTTGTTGGTGAAGAAATATGCCACCGTGTTTATCTCACGATAGACATGCTTTATGAAACTTTTCTCAAAGGTATTTATTATTTCCTTAGAGAGATCTATCCAATTTTGTATTGACCATGAAGGTTTTTGGCGACCCTTTAAGCACTAGATGATATTGTTCGAGTCCCCTTCAATCCAAACGTATTTATACTTTAATTGGCTAGCCAATTTCAATGTTTGGAAAACACCTAAGGCTTTTTCCACATGATTGGTTTGAGTGCCTAAAGGAATTGCAACAGCTGCAATAAAAGCACCATTTTCATCCCTTATCACCCCTCCACTCCTGGCAGGTCCAGGATTTCCCTTGGTCATTCCATCAAAATTAATTTTGACCCAGCCAGGGGGGGAAGACTCCAGCATATGCCCTCTCTAGGGTCCTTAATACTATTAGACGTATTGAACATATCCACATTGATCTTTTAGGCTCCCACAATTCTACAATCATACTCCTGCATACTGACCTTACCTTTGCCTTTCAACTTCTTGTCAAGCATATTAAAGTTTTCACCCACAGCTCTAGTAATCTTACCAAACACCAATTCCTCTGAGAGAGCAACATCTCTAAATATTATGTTATTGTGTTCTTTCCATATACCCTAGGAAAGGTGAGGAAAGATATAATTACAGAGCAGATTCAGGCCCAATTCTTTGAGGGGGCCTTCCATTGGTTATTAAAATCTGCAATAGTTTCAGGAAAAACCCAACTGAGATCCCACATTCAAAGAATCCTACACCATATAGCATGGGAAAATGGACAAAGAAGAAACATATGTGAAGAGGTCTCAGCCTCAACACATCACAAATAGCACCTGTTAGGAAAGGAGAGCCCCCTCTTATGAAGATTATCATTAGTAAGCTGCTTATTCTGAAGAAGGATCTAGGCAAACAAATTAACTTTTGGAGTAAGGTTGTTCACCCACACCTTATCCCAAGCATGGAAATCAATGCCAGAGTAACAAGAGGCCACAACAAAAGAGACAGAGTAGGTACCATAGGGCGAAAGCTTCCAGATCAGAGTGTCCTCCCTCCCTTGAGAATTAATCTTAATAGAGTTAAGAAGAACCTGCAGAGGTTGAAGATCTTGACTGATAGCAGATATCTCAACCCACTGATCATTCCTCCAATAATCCCCAACCAACCAACCGAACATGGACTTGCAATCCTCCATATAGATATTGTAGATAGGATTATTACATAGACACTCCTTTCCAATCCACTTATCTTCCCAGAACCAAATTTTCTACCCATCACCCACCTTCTAGAAAGCTTCTTTACCAGCCAGGTCTCTAGCTTTAATGGTACTGTTCCAAAGAAAGGAACCAGAGGGAAGGTTCTGAGAGTTGAGGAAATCTTGAAGGGAATTAACCTCCCTCAAGTATTTTCTACACCAAATAAAGTTCCACTCTCGAATGTCCATAAAAGTTCTCCAAACTTGGTTAGCCAAGAGCGCTTTATTAAACACTCTGATGCTTCTAAGGCCAAGGCCTCCAAACTTCCTAGGTCTACACACTCTCTCCCAAGCCACCAACGGAATTCTCTTCTTCTCCTCCACCCCCGACCAGAGGAACTATTTCTAGATCTTTTCAATAATATGATTGAACTTAGTAGGAATCTTGAACAAACTGAGAGCATAAATAGGAAGATTCTAAAGAGAAGCCTTAAATAACAAAACTTTACCGGCTTGACTCAAAAGGGCACCTTTCCAACCAGCTAACTTCCTGTTGAATCTATTGACCAAAGAAACCCAGAAGGAGTCTAGAGGTTTGGACCCTAAGGGAAGGCCCAAATAAGTAGAAGGAAGGGGATGAACACCACAACCAATGATATTAGCAATCTTCCTATATTTGTGCTCAGGGGTATTAAAAAAATAGAGAGAACTTTTAGTCCTATTGATCTTTTTCCCCAAATCCTCCTTGTAAAGAACAAGACAACTCTTTAAAGCCCGGGCTTCACCAACAATAGGACTTCCCATCAGCATCGTGTCATCCACAAACTGCTAGTGTGAACAGACCATATTTTTTGAGGGTTTAAGACCTTTCAGGCTACCTTCAGTCACTTTTTTATGCATAATCCTCCCAAGGCTTTCAGCCATAAGGGTGAAAACAATAGGGGAGACAGGATCCCCTTGTTTGACCCCTCTTGATACTTTGAAGAAGCTAGAAGGAGACCCATTTATAATCACCGAGGCACTTGTGGTAGAGATCAATTCCCATATCAATTGGAGAAATCTTTTAGAAAACCGAAAAGCTTGTAAGACTTTAATCAAGAATTTCCATTCCACTCTGTCATAGGCCTTAGCCATGTCCAGTTTAAGCAAGAAGCCTTGGATTTTCGAAACTTCGAGGGAGTGGATATTCTCATGAACTATTATTATTGAGTCCAAATTTTTTCTGCCTAGAACAAAACCACTTTATTGGGGAGAGATCAGCAAAGGGAGAACCCCAAGCAATCTAGAAGTGATCACTTTAGATATAATCTTATAAAAAGAGTTGCATAAGCTAATAGGATGGAAAGAATCAAAAGAGTTAGCTCTAAGGAATTTAGGTATCAGGACAATGAAGGTAGCATTAAGCTCTTTCAACAGTTTCCTAGCCCCAAATAATTCTTTAACAACATTCGTTAAATCATCGGCAACAATTTCCCAGAAAACTTGGAAGAAGAACATAGGGAAATCGTCTGGGCCAGGGGCCTTATTACCTTCGAAAGAGAAAAAAACCTTCCTAAACTCATCCTTTGAAGGGATAGCCATCAAGAGCTTATTTTTCTAATCATCCAAGGCATTAGGAATGGCCTCAATAAGGGTGTTCTGAGCCTCCACATTCAAGTCTTCACCCATTGAAAGAAGGTCAACAAAGAACTGAATAGCTTCACCTCTAATCTCTTCCTCTCTCTCAATCTTGACCCCATCTTTCATAATATAGGAAATTTGATTAGAAGCCCTATATTTCATGGTATTCAAATGAAATAACCCAGTGTTCTTATCCCCAGCATCAAGCCAAGCACATCTAGATCTTTGTTTCCAATAATCCTCTTCCTTTGAGATAATATTATGATATTTAGAGAGAATTTCATTTTCCTTCAGGAGGATATCCCCAACATAACCAACTCTCTGGATATAGTCCTAAATATCCCTTAAGTCTTATTGAATGGCAGCTTTTGACTCAAAAATATCCCCAAAAACCTCCTTGTTCCAAGTCTTGATCCTAGATTTGACTTCACCAAGTTTCTTAGCCACTCTAAACATGGCAGTGCCACTAACATTTATGTTCCACCACTCATGAATGCAATTAGAAATTTTAGGATGAGATAGCCACATTTTCTCAAATCTGAAAGGAAAATTCCTCTTACCTGACATAAAATCAGCCATAAAAATTTTAGGGAAATGATCTAAGCCAATTCTGGAGAGAGAATTTAATGAACAACAATAATCCTTCAGCCAATTATCTAAAATTAAAGCTCTGTCAAGCCTAACCTGAATGAGATCATTCCCAGCTCTCCTATTAGACCAAGTGTAGGTGGCCCCTCTGAGGTCCATATCATGTAAGCATTTGGAATTAATAAAGTGCATTAAATCCAACTTACTATCCAACTGAATCTGAGAACCACCAAATTTTTTAGATTCCAGCAAGGGTGTGTTAAAATCCCCCATAATGATCCAGTTCTCATTCAGAAAGCGGGACCTAAAAAACTCAAGTTTTTTCCAAAAATTCCTTCTAGTAGTTTTATTGTTGGGCGCATAAGTATTAGACAAAATCCAACTGAAGCCATCTCTAATATGCCTAAATCGGGTAGCCACATGGTTTGCATCTCCCAGAATAGGAGTACCTTGAATACGGTTCTGATTCCAAAAGGTCACCAAGCCCCCAGAGGCACCTTCCAAACTGCAGCCCTGCACACCACCATCCTTAAAAATCTTAATCATTTCCACACAATCTCTGGCCATTTTAGTCTCCTGAATGATAAGAATATCTGGCTTATGATCTCTAGCAAAATTGTGCAAAATTTCCTGTTTATGGGAACTGTTTAGTCCTTGAATGTTCCATGACATAAATTTCATTTTTTAGATGGAGTTCTACATAAATCTAGGATGGTTTTTTGGGTTCCATCTGCAATGTTTTGAAAACACTCCTGCTCCCTATGCCATTTAGTTGATTTTCTACCTGAACCTTTCAGCATTCCCATATCCGCTTTGGCCCTATTTCTTGTAGAAACCCCCACTGTATTAATCCCCTTTTTACTCTTCTTCTTTTCAACTTTAGTGTATAGGTTTTCCTCTTCTAGTTCTAGATCCTCTAAGCCCATAAACTCGTTCCCATCCATAAAGGCATCTGTTGCAACAACTCTACGTAACAGGGTATTGCTATCCTCATTCGCCCCCTTGGGAGATCCAGCAAAATTCCCAAATGTGGATTTCACTATCTTTAGAGAACAATGTGGCTCCACATGACCTGGAGAGTTAGACTCCCCCAATCACTCATGGACCTCTTCCCCCCTTACCAAGCTTTGGGGTGAGCGAGAAGTATCCTCTAGACTATTAGTTACTGAATCTAGGATGACGCTCAGGATCACATTATGCTTTTCATCAATCCCTCCTATTATTCTATCATCCTCCTCCTGGGAAGCCTCGATTCTCAAAATGACCTCTGCTCTTTCAGGACCTTTAGTTTCACCTTCAGGATTTATAAAGCTTTCAGATCCTTTGCAAGAATCCTCAACTTCCCTTTTTTCTGGGTTGAAGTTACACTCTCCGCTAGCTATTTGTCCTTCCTTAAATAACTCAACACTTTTCTCCTCCTCCTGAGGCTTCTCCACTGATTTAACCTTCCACATCTTGGCCTCCTTAGGGGCCACCTTTTCATTGAGTTTAAGCTTGTTATTCGGAAATTTCTTCGCCCAATGCCCAACTTTTTTGCAAGTAAAACACACAAAGGGTAAAGTCTCAAACTCTACATTCTGGGTCCATTTTCCAAGTTTTGAAACTATCCCAATTGACAAAGGGAGATCTGAGGACTGGGTAACCCCCACACAAATTCTAGCAAAAACTAGCCTCTTTCTAGATGAGGTCATAGATTCAATGGATAGAAGTTCCCCAAAGGAGCTAGCAATCCCTCTGAACACATCCTCATTCCAAAACTCCAATGGTAACCCAGGTAAACACACCCAGACAGTTATAGCTTCGAAGGCATCATCCGAGAAGTTCATTTTTGGAGACCACTTCCTAATAGCCAAAGAGGACTTGCAAATAACCCAAGGGCCCCCACACAAAAGTGCAAGTTTATCTTCCTCACAAGAAAAAGCGAAAGAGAAGAAGCCTTTAGGTAGAGCAGCAACTTCTACGTGTCCTTTAACTCTCCATTTCTTCTTCACAAAGTCCCTAACCACATCAATATTTGGTCGTGGACCCATAAATTTACCAACCAGAGATGACTCCATTAGAGATACGTTATGGTCTATTACAAGATCAGAAATTAGAATGGAAAACTTCCCACTCTCCAGTGATGAGATATTACTAACCGAGGGAAAAAAGGATTTTCCAACCAGCTTGGTTCCAAAGAGTGAAACCCACTTCTTCTTAGGATCCTCCCGTGAGTGATCCCTAAGATTTTTTTCCTTAGCCTAGTTTCCAAGGCATCTGAACCCACAAGCCCCATCCTTTGACAAAGAGTTAGGGGAACACTTAACTTCAGAATCAACCTTTCCACCTAGATCCCTACCTTTTTATAGGCCCTGGTCCTCAAACACTGCTCCCTCCTTTTCCTCTTATGCATTCTTTCCTGCTGCATCCCCAGAAAGGTCATCCCCTGGTCCAGAACTAGAATCTTTCAGACCAGCCTGTCATTTCCGCCCAGAAAATTTAAATCCTCTCTCCTACCCAGCACTCATCATTCTCAATACATTAACATAATGTTGGTTGGATATGAAGTTAGCTATACATCTATAGAAAGGGCACATTTAGTTGCATTATTTGCTTCACATAAATTAAGGCACTACATGAGCTCAATTATCAAATTAAGCTTATAAATAAAATTAACCTTTGAAATATCTTTTATAAAAAGCATCTATAATAGATGAGAATGACTAAGTAGGTTGTGTTTCTTAGTGAATTTGATAATGAATATGTTGATCAAAAGGAAATCAAGGGACAAGTAGTCACATATTAGTTGCTTGACACACCTCTTTCATATACCTAACCTTTTAACATCAACTTCCCAAATGAATCCTTTCTCGCTCTTGAAGAATCACTTGAATGAAAGCTATAGATACTTTGGTGGTTCCTTCATTACCCATGGCTCAATTGTAGGTATATTGTTCTTCACACCACATGGTGACCTCATACCAAAGGTGTTTTGAATTGGATTTCTCTACACTAATAATATTATCAAATAGAAATATTTACTTTCAAGCCTCAAGCTCACAATTCAATGCAACACCACACACCTAGCAAATTTTTTTGTGATTCCCAACTAGTCATCAATATAGGTCAATGATGAATATCATATTAAGGATGATAAAATCATCTTGTGTATGATAATGGTTGAAAGCTTCAAGAAATATTTTACTTGTATTATTTTTGACCAAATACCTCATCAATATAGGTTAATAATGAATACCAAACTAAGGATGACAAACTCATCCCATACAAGAGAATGGTTGAAAGCTTCAAGAAATATTTTTCTTGCATCCATTTTGAATAAATACCTCATATGAATGATATAAAATTTGAAATAATAGCAATCATTATTTCTCTCGTTAGCATGTGCATTGACATTATAGAAATATTACTTCTTAGTTAAACAACTCGTGATTCTAGTGTACGACATCCTTGAATAAAAAATGATATATAGAATTATTGGTCCCAAATCCCAATGGTATGATGGAATTCATACTTATCTCCAAACTTATATACCATTCCATTAAAACTTTCATTTAACCAAAGTACATACTTCATTCACTATGAATTTTATTTCAGCCTCCTTAGTGACACACTTTATCATTAGGGTTATGATGGCAACTTGTTATTATGTTTAGATTCATAGGAAACAAACTTGGTTATAAAATAAGTTTGTGATAGAATTTTTGGAGAGAAAACTAGTAGTATTATCACAACTAATAAATTGTTAAGAACTCGATATTATCGGCTCACCATGGAACATGATGCATGTCAATATGTCAAAAAATATATAACATATGAAAAAAAGGAGACCTAATCTATGCACATGCTCAAGCTCTCTAGCTTATCACCACTCCATGACTATTTTTTATAAGGGGCCTTGATTTGATTAACATGATAAATCCCTCATCCTCTAATGACCATAAATTTATGATCATTACCATTGAATACTTCACTAAGTGGGTTGAATCCATTCCCCTCACACAACTAACTAATACATTTGTAAATTTATCCTCCATCATATAATTTACCACTATAATATCCATTCCTCCATTATCATTGAAAATGGAAAATACTTCAAAAGCTATTAGGTGCAAGACCTATGTGGCTAATTCCACATTAAACATAAGTGGTCCACTCTCTATTACTTGTATTATAATGACCAAGCAAAGACGTCTAATAAATCCCTTATCAAAATACTTAAAAAGGTTATCAATAATGATGGTTATGACTAAAACCTCCATCTCAATCCCACACAATGGTAATATCCCATAATAATTCACACCCTCACATTAGCCACCCCATATTCACTTGTCTTTAACACTGAACTATCTTGCAATTAATTTTATCGAGTTATCTTCCTTGCACATCTCTTTGTGTGACCTCATCACACATGAAGAATATAAAGTAGCACAAATACATGAATTGGAGCTTCTTGATGAACAAAAAATCAATACACTAAATCACCTCAAAGCATACCAAAATTGACTATGCCCTAGCTACAAAAAGTATATGAAAATTCTTAAGTTTGAAGTTAGTGATCTTATTCTCAAAGAAAATTAGAAGATTATTAATCAAGACCATGAGGATCTACAGGAAAGTTTGAACCAAATTACATGGGTCCTTATCTAATCATTTCCAAATATGGATAAGGAGCATACAAGCTAGTGACACGTGAAGGTTAAGAGTTGGAGAAATTATTAAGTGGTTCCATGTGCAATTTAGTAATATTAGTCTCATAAAACTAGCCAAATAAAAAATATATTCAAAAAGTTAAGAGAAAATTGTCCTCTAGTGAAAATCATGTTTATGGAACCTTGGCCGTGTACTTTGATGAGAGCATGCATACAAACATCATGTGTAAGCACCTAATTTCCATTATACACAAGCATCCTTTACACTTGAGGGAAAACTAAACTATACCCTATTCATTTCATATGGTTTCATTCATATTTTTTTGGAATTCATCTACCCATATCATCATTTTCCATTTATAAATCTTTATCTATTGTCTTGGCCCATACTTTCGATAAATAAAGTGATTATACCT
Source organism: Sequoia sempervirens (assembly GCA_007258455.2). Classification (NCBI taxonomy): domain Eukaryota; kingdom Viridiplantae; phylum Streptophyta; class Pinopsida; order Cupressales; family Cupressaceae; genus Sequoia; species Sequoia sempervirens. The sequence continues at coordinate 19,408 of VDFB02092682.1, read as the reverse complement.
AATAAAACCACTCGACATCATGACATGTCCCCTATTATCATTTTATCTCTAGTAGTTATAATACCAAAACAAATGCACCCTAAACACATCACCATTCATTATATTTTAGGAAAAAATCCCTTGTCACACCCTTAATCACTCACTCTTATAGGTTATTGCCTTTCCCTCTTGATGAATGGTGCAGAGCACCATAGCTTTTAATATGAAAATGTTGAAAATGTTGGGTTATTGTTTAGTTTTGTGTATTTTTGATGTAATAAGGTCTTTAAGACCATTAATAAGGTCATTGAATGTCAATTAGGTTGTTGGGAGTCAATTTTGGTTAATATTGTAAAAATGATAAAAAGTTGTAAAAAGTTGCTAAGCAACTTTGCATTTTGGTTCTAATTGAGAAGTTGAACAGTTTGGAAGTTGGGAGGTAGTTGTAAAAGGTGGGTTTTGGTTGGAAAATCATAAATACATCATGTAATGGTCAAGCCAAGGTTCTAGTGGTGATTTTTGGAAAGTTGATCATCAATAAAGCTTGTTTTCTACATCTTTTCATTGTAATTTGCTGCTACATGAGGTTGTACAGCCTGCAAGTGGTCTCAAATTGATTGGAGGTGATTTGGAATTGAATCTAATTTCCAAAAAACTTGGTCTCATCAAATTTCATTTAGTTTTGAGCATTTTAGAAGCATTTTACTCCAAAACGCTTTGAAAACCTAGGTTTTTGGTGTTTTGAGTGAAAAAATAGAGTTTTGAGCCATTCCACTGGTGAAATGGCCTGATAACCAGTGGAATGGAAGTATTTAGGATGTTTTTTTTTAGTTTTTCAACTTTGTAGAAGCAGGGGTTGAGGGTTTGGGCAATTTGGTTGATGCCCTAGTTAATTAAACTCATGTTTTTTCAGCAAGAATGATGCATAGATGGTAGGGCTTGATTGAAAACTCTTGGGAAGTGTTTTGGAAGAGTTGGAATTTTTTTTTTGTAGACAATATTGGACATTTTTGGGCTGGTGGAATGAGATTTTGAGGTCTAGGTTGTAAAAACCACATTGTGACCTATCAAAACAGGCCTAATTAGGCATATTTCAAGGCATAGTAGCAGTTTTTTGGCCCTTGTGTTCCAAAGTAACCCCACCTAGAATTGAATTATGTTTTAAAAGAGGATAATGGGTACTCAAATCTGTAATTTTTTTCTAGGTATGAGATGGTATTTGAAAATTATACTTGAAAAACCTAGTTTGTTATGCTACAAGGAAAAATGACAACTTGTGAAAAAAAATCATTTGTTTGATGTACTAGGGTTTTAATCAATATTTTTTTAAATTAGTTTTGGTTTTTATGCCCTTATCTGCATCAAATTGGTATCAGAGCATAGGTCTAACCTGAAGAAGAGAGAGAAAGTGTGAAACAAGAAGGAAAGTGTGAAGCAAAAAGTGAACAAAATGCCTCTAAAAGGGAAAACCATTACAAGAGAAGTGAATGAGTTGAAGGAAAAGCATGCTAGAGAGATGAGAGAGTTGAAGGAGAGGTTTGATGCTCTAGAAAAAAGTTAGAAAAGAGGTATGGTCATGGGTGATGAGAGTGACTCTAAAGAAGAAGAAGAGGAGACTGAAGAAGAAGAGGAAGAGGAATTGGATCGTAATGATTTGAAGATGGCTAAGTTGATGAAAGCAATCAAGGAAGATAAATCCAAGGTGAAGATTGATGTTCCTAAGTATGGAATTAATTTGAATGATGAATAACTTTTGGATTGGATTGTGGAATTTAACAATTATTTTGAGTGTGAGGATGTGCTTGAAGAACAAAGGGTGAAGATTGCAAAAACAAAGTTGAAGGGTCATGCACTATTGTGGTGGGATTATAAGCAGACTGAAAGGAGGAAGAAAGGTAAGTCAAAGATTGTTTCTTGGGACAGAATGGTGGCTAAGCTGAAAGGTAAGTTCTTACCATTTGATTATGTAATTCAAATGTTTAAGAAACTTCAAGGTTTGAAACAAAAGGAAATGGATGTGAAAGCCTATACTGAAGAATTTTATAAGTTGAGTATAAGGGCAGGTCACATGGAGGATGAAGTGGAGAAGGTTGCTAGATATTTGAGTGGATTAAGATTCAACATCCAGGATGAGTTAACTTTGGAAAATCCAAGAACGGTTGAAGAGTGTTATCAAATGGGAACAAGGGCAGAAGAAAAATTTAAAAGAAGGAAAGACAAACAAACTAGGGGAAGAGGTTTATTTTCTACTCCAAGGCAGTCCTATGAAAGTCAAGAAGATACAAGCAAGGAAAAAGAACAAGTTGTTGATGCAAGAGGTGGATTTAGAGGTGGTAGATCAGGTTTTAGAGGTAGATTTGGAGGTAAAGGAAGAGGCTCACAAGGATTCATAGGAAGGTGCTATCAATGCAACAAATTTGGACACCAAGCATGGTAGTGCAATGAAGGACAAGCTTCTAGTTCACATGGAGGTGAAAGAAGAGCTCAATTGGTGCAAGAAGAGGATACTGAGAGTGTAAACTCTCCATCACAACATGTTGCTCCTGAAGTTGGATAATCATTAATGGTAAGAACACTCATCAAAGCATCAAAGGAAAAGGAGCCATCACAAAGAAGAACACTCTTCAAAACAAATTTTAAGTGCATGGGTAAGGTATGTAAGGTTGTAATTGATTTAAGAAGCACAGATAACATGGTTTCTAATGAGATGTTTGAGAAACTTCATTTGACTAGAATACCACATGATACTCCCTATAAAGTGTCTTGGTTGAATGAGGGACAATTTATTTTGTTTAATGAGCAAGCTTGGGTGGAGTTCAATATAGGAGGGTATAAAGATAAGATTATATGTGATGTGTTGCCTATGGATGTGTGTCATTTGCTGCTAGGGAGGCCTTGGCAATTTGATAGGCATGCTTTGCATGTTGGGAGAAGAAATACTTATGAGATAAAAAAAGATGGGATATCTTATACCTTAACACCATTGATAAAAGATGATAAAGGACAAACTAAAGCAACCAATGTGATATGGTTGGTAGGAAAGAGTTTGTGAAGGTAGAGGAAAATGAGGATAGGAACCTTGTGGCCACTCCTAGACTTGGAGATGTGAAGACAACAAACATGAAGAATCTGATTTTGGAGGGAAATGATATTGAGTCGGTGTCAAAATCTGATTTGTTGAAGTTCAAGGATGAATTGATTTTGGGGATGCAATATTGGTTTGAGAAGCATGTTGATGTGATGATGGAAAGAGTGTTTTGTTCATTGCTTTCAAAAGAGGTTGGTGGTCATTCGATTTTTGTCAACTAAGAGGTTAGTAAACTTGATAAAGCAACAAATATAGGGGCAGAGCATCAGATGGGAGATATTGAAAGCATAAATACATCATGTAATGATCGAACCAAGGTTCTGGTGGTGATTTTTGGAAAGTTGATTATCAATAAAGCTTGTTTTCTGCATTTTCTCATTGTAATTTGCTGCTACATGAGGTTTTACAGCCTTGTGCAGCCTAAAATTAGTCTCAAATTGATTGGAGCTGATGTGGAATTGAATCTAATTTCCAAAAAACTTGGTCTCATTGAATTTCATTCAATTTTGAGCATTTTAGAAGCATTTTACTCCAAACCACTTTAAAAACCTAGGTTTTTGGTGCTTTGAGTGAAAAAATGGAGTTTTGAGAAATTCCACAAGAAAAATGGCCTAATAACCGATGGAATGGAAGTATTTAAGATGTGTTTTGATTTTTTCGAGTTTAAAGGAGCAAGGGTTGAGGATTTGGGTAATTTGGTTGATGCCCTAGTTGATTAAACTCATGTTTTTTAAGCAAGAATGATGCATAGATAGTAGGGTTTGTGTTGGTATGTGGTGACTGATCATGCTATACTGTATAGCCCATGGTATACTGTACACCTCGACATGTATCCTTGCGGGGGTCTGGGGCCAGGCCGGGCCCCGGGCGGTAGCCCCCGAGAAAAATTTTCTTCCTACTTTTTCGCGTCATCGCCGAAAAAGGGAAAAATCAACAAAAAAAGAAAAATCCAATTTTGTAGAACCCAAAAAATCTGGAAGCTTCTAAGCTCGATAAAAAGGGGTTTGGATGGGTGTTACAGTATGATCAAAAATATGATTATTCGCAATATTGTAAAAAAATTGTATTGGATAATAAAAGTATTGGATGGCTGCAGTTTGGTGGATGTAGCCCAAATTGGGTGAACCACGTTAAATTCTCTGTGTTATAGTTTATTCTATGTGTGTTTTAGTTTCTCTGTTTATTAATTATATATGCATTTAATTGTTAGATATTTGCCTTTCTAACCCTAACAAGTGGTATCAGAGCGAGTTGTGTTTCAATTATCGTCTGTAGGAAGGTCTCACGGTTGAGTGGGAGTAATGGCAGACGAGGGTAAGAAGGTTGAGAAGTTTAATGGGAAGAACTATCAGTTATGGAAGATGCAGATGGAGGACTATCTCTATCAGAAGGATTTATGGCGGCCATTGGAAGGGAAAACCAAGAAACCCGTAGCAATGTCTGATGAGGACTGGGAGATTTTGGATAGAAAGGCTCTTGGCAGTATTCATCTATGCCTAGCACAAACAGTGGCATTCAATATTACAAAAGAAAAGACAACTCAAGAGTTGATGGAAACCCTAGTGAAGTTATATGAAAAGCCTTTGCTTCGAATAAGGTATTTCTTATGAAGTGTTTATTTAATATGAAAATGGTAGAAGGTGGGTCAGTTACTGATCATTTAAATGAGTTTAATACGGTCACCAGTCAATTAACTTCTATAAAGTAAACTTTGATGAAGAAGTTAGGGCTCTTTTGATTTTGTGTTCTTTGCCTGAAAGCTAGAATAGCTTGGTAATAGCTGTTAGCAATTCTGTTTATGGTTCGAATACATTGAAATTTGATGATGTTGTTGGTGTTATTTTGAGCAAGGAAATTCGTAGGAAAAGCTCAGGTGGAACATCCACATCAGGCAGTGTTTTGAATGCAAAAAGTAGGGGCAGAACAAAGGAGAGAGGAAACAATTCCAGAAATCGTGGTAAGTCACGAGGAAAATCAAAGGACAGAAGGTCCCAATCTAGAGACAAGAGGGATTGTTGGTACTGTGGTAAGCCAGGTAATTTAAAGAAAGATTGTTGGTCTTAGAAAAATAAAGGAGACAAAAAGGAAGGAAGTAAAGAGGCAAATGTGGTAAGTAATAAATCTGATGAGGATGTTTTGATTCTTTCCCTTGATAATGTTGATGATTCTTGGGTGTTATATTCAGGGGCTTCATTTCATGCTACCCCCATAGAAGCTATTTTCTTGATTATGTCTAAGGGATTTTGGGCTAGTTTATTTTAGGAGATAAATCTAACCCACGATTGTTGGAAAGGGAAGAATCAAGATTGTTGCAAAATGGGAATCATTAAGTTACTACGCGAGGTAAGGTACGTTCCAAAGTTAAGTAGAAATTTAATTTCAGCAGGCAACTAGATGATGAAGGTTGTGTCATATTTAGTGATAAAATTGGAAGGTCACAAAGGGTGCCTTAGTGGTAGAAAAAGGTGCGGAAAATAGGCACCTTATATCTTTGTACAGGTCATATTGTTCCTTCTACTTTAATTGTTATGAAAAAAGGTCAATGTTCAGGAACAGTTGCTGCAGTTTAGCAGGTAGAAGATCATACAGTTGTTGTGGACTCTGAATCAGCACTGTGGCATAATAGACTTGGGCATATGAGTGCCAAAGGTATGAAAGTACTTCATTCAAATAATGTTTTACCAGGTCTAAAATGTGTTAATATGGATTTCTGTGAAAGTTGTGTGTATGGAAAACAAAAGAGAGTAAGTTTTCTCAAGGATCGGAAGCAAAATAAAGATGAGAAATTGGAGCTTGTGCATACAAATGTATGGGGACCAGCTCAGGTATCTTCTCTCGGTGGCTCTCTATATTATGTTACATTCATTGATGATGCAACTAGGAAGGTATGGATTTATTTCCTTAGGCATAAATATGATGTATTTGAAACTTTTAAGAAATGGGGAAGCTTGGTTGAGAATGAGATAGGTAAAAAGTTAAAATTTCTCAGATCTGATAATGGTGGTGAGTATTGCAGCAAAGATTTGAATATTATTGTTCCTCTAATGGTATTCAGAAGTAAAACGGTTCCGCTGACTCAATAAGAAATGGAGTGGTTGAGCAATACGAATAGAACAATGTGGAGGTGCAACGACTATGAGATTGCATGTTGGGTTGCCTTTAAAAATGTGGGCAGAGACTATAAACACTGTTGTTTATTTAATTAATAGAGGTCCCTCTAATCCTTTGGGTTGTGGTATTCCAGAGGAAGCATGGAAAGGTAAGAAGGTGAGTTATTCTTTTCTCAAAACATTCGGTTGTGAAGCATTTGCACATGTAAATTATGAAAATACAACCAAGATTGATGTAAAATCAAAGAAATGTGTATTTGTTGGATATGGCATTGATGAATTTGGTTATAGGCTTTGGGATTTTGAAAATCAAAAAATTGTGAGAAGCAGGGATGTCATATTCAATGAGAAAGTATTGTACAAAGATCTTTTGCTGCATCATGAGAAGAAAGAAAATGATTATGCAGTGTTGGATGATATTCCAAACAATGATGTTTCAGTGGTTCCTCATGCTGGGCAACAACAGCAACAACAAATACCACAAAATCCTGTTAGACAATCTTCAAGGATAAGTAGACCTCTAGAAAGATTCTCTCCCTCTTTGTATACTATTTTGTTAACTGATGCTGGTGAACCAAAATATTATGATGAAGCTATGCAGGTGGATACCAAGGTTCAATGGGAACATGGAATGGAAGAAGAAATAGACTCCTTGCTGAAAAACCAGACTTGGGAATTATGCAAGTTGCCTACAGGTAAAAAGGTTTTACCAAAAAAATGGGTTTATAGGCTGAAAGAGGAGGATGGAGGTAAGAAAATATTTAAAGCCAAATTAGTTGTAAAGGGATTTGCACAGAAAAAGGGTATTGATTTTGATGAGATTTTTTCTCCAGTTGTTAAAATGACTTCTATTCGTATTGTTTTAAGTATTGTGGCTATTGAAGATTTGCATTTAGAATAGCCTGATGTTAAAACAACCTTTCTCCATGGTGATTTGGAAGAGGAAATATATATGGACCAACCACAAGGGTTTGAGGTCAAAGGTATGGAGAAGCTAGTGTGCAGATTGAAGAAAAGTTTATATGGCTTGAAGCAAGCACCTCGGAAATGGTACTTGAAATTTGATAGTTTTATGGCTGAGCAAGGCTACAGTCGGTGTAATTCTGACCATTGTGTTTATTTTAAGAGGTTGAATAATGGCAGCTACATTATTTTATGTTTATATGTTGATGACATGCTTGTAGCTGGGTCTAATATGGATCACATAAGTGAGCTAAAATAACAGTTAGAAAAATATTTTGCTATGAAGGATTTGGGAGCAATAAAACAAATCCTTGGTATGAAAATTTATAGAGATAGGAAAAATAGAAAAATTATTTTTTATCTTAGGCTAATTATGTTGAAAAGGTGTTAAGTAGGATTTCATATGGAGAATGCAAAGTCACAAGACACCTTGCCTAGTCAGCGTTAAAATTTGATTCATGATATGTGTCCAAAGACACAAGAGGAGGAAGAAAAATGTCTAAGGCACCATATGCTTCAGTCAGAGGGTACACGTACTCTATGGTATGCACGGTAGACCTGATATTGCACATGTCAGAGAGCGTTAGCAGGCATTTGAGTCATCCCAGAGTTGAGCATTGGAATGCAGTAAAATGGATTCTCAGGTACTTGAGAGGTACATCTAGTAAATGCTTATGTTTTGGGGGCTCTAACACTAATTTAAAGGGCTATGTTGACTCAGATTTGGCAGGGATATAGATATTTCAGGTGGAGTACCACACAAGCTATGCATTTACAGCTGGTGGATAGTAGTGAGTTGGATTTCTCGATTGCAAAAGGTGGTTGCTTTATCCACCACAGAGGCAGAGTATGTTGCTGCAACAGAGGCGGCAAAGGAGATGATATGGTTGCAACTTTTCATGGATGAGTTGGGCAAACAACAGGCTAGAAATTACTTGTTTACAGACAGCTAGAGTGTTATACATCTTGCAAAGAATTCTTCCTTGCATTCTAAAACAAAACACATACAATTGAGATATCATTTCATTCGATCAGTGTTGGAGGATGGACAGGTCAAGTTGGACAAGATACATACATATTTCAATCTAGCGGATATGTTTATGAAGGAAGTGACAAGGGAGAAGTTGAGCTCCTCTTCAGCTTCAGTTGGCCTTCAAGGTTGAATTAAGTATAACAGAGCAGCAGGGTCCAAGGTACTTATTTCTAGTGGGAGTTGTAATTGCAAAGAAGTGTCGCCCGTGATCACTCAAGTGGGAGATTGTGTTGGTGTGGAGTTTGATCTGGCCTCCAAGTGAGATTGTTGGTATGTGGTGATTGATCATGCTATACTATATAGCCCATGGTATATCAGATATCAAAAAGGGAAAAATCAATGAAAAAAGAAAAATCCGATTTTGTAGAACCCAAAAAATCTGGAAGCTTCTAAGCTTGATAAAAAGGGGTTCGGATGGGTGTTACAGTATGATCAAAAACGCGATTATTCGCAAGATTGTAATAAGTTTTGTACTGGATAATAAAAGTATTGGATGGCTGCGGTTTGGTGGATGTAGCCCAAATTGGGTGAACCACATTAAATTCCATGTGTTATAGTTTATTCTATGTGTGTTTTAGTTTCTCTGTTTATTAATTATATCTGCATTTAATTGTTAGATATCTGCCTTTCTAACCCTAACAGTTTGATAGAAAACTCTTGGGAATTTTTTTGGAAGGGTTGTAATCTCTTACCATATTGGACATGTCTGGGCTAGTGGCATGATATTTTGAGGTCTAGGTTGTAAAAACCACAATGTGACCTATCAAAACAAGCCTAATTAGGCCTATTTCAAGGCATAGAAGCAATTTTTTGGCCCTTTTGTTCCAAAGTAACCCCACCTACAATTGAAGTATGTTTTAAAAGAGGATAATGGATACTCAAATCTGTAAAAAAAAAAATTAGTATGAGATGGCATTTGAAAATTATGCTTGAAAAACCTAGTTTGTTGTGCTACAAGGAAAAATGGCAACTTGTGAAGAAAATTCATTTGTTTGATGTGCTAGGGTTTTGATAAATAGTTGTTTGAGTTAGTTTTTGTTTTGATATCCTGCTCTGCATCAATGAAATCCTTATTTAGAGTTACACCTATCATATAATGGGATATCTCACTCCTAAAAACTGACATAACTATTCATTATCACAACAATAAATAACTTGGTTTTTAGCTTGATGAGAGGTAAATATTTGTGTATGTTCTTGTTTGTTTAACTCTTGTTTATTTTTATGTTGTTTTATTTTCAACCCATAACATACTCTTTCAAAATCATCATGGTTCATTATATCATGGTGTGTCTTGATGATATATTTACTAGGGTATCTTTACTATTTTCCTTTTTTGCATGCATGTATGAGTAAGTCCTTTGCACATATAAAAAACCATCACTAGGGTTCCTTATACCCAAATATAAAACATAATATACTTTATCAAATTTAGGTTTCTCAATGCTTTAAAAAAAATCTTCAAAATAATTGGCATATACTTATCTATAGCTCCCACAACCTTTCTCCAACTAACTAGCCAAAGTTATAACCTATTCCTCACCCCACCTCTACAAATTTTCTTATCCTTCTCATCTCTTTCCATCTTGACTTAAGCCAAATTTTGATCCTATTTCTCCTTTCAAGAGTCCTTCCACGCACTCTACACTTTCTTTCCCTCTTGAGGGGGCATCCCTCCATCATCCTCAATTCATCATTAAATGCTTGAGGCATCTTAAATTCAAATTCAATCAATTAGTCCAAACCAATCAATCAATTGATTAAAAAAACCCTAAGTCAAAAATCCCAAGAATAAATTTTTCACTACCACCATATAACCATGGTGTTCATAATTGTCTTTCCTTCAAAGCACTATTACTCTCTTACTCAATAACTTTGATTTACAACATCACTTTGAAGAAGGGAAAGATGTAGACACATAAAATTGTCCTAATATTATTCCATAATAACATGTTATCATCATCAATTAATTATATAAATATTATTTGATTAGTCTAACTCTATGTCAAGTCTAATTTAATAATCCTCTCTTTCAACCTCGCATCTATTTATTTAATTATCTCAACTTCTACCTCACCCAAATTTTTTTATATAAGAAACATGGAAAAGGGTCTAGGAACTCAACAAAGGGAAAAACTCATGAACAATATTGAACTTTTGCATACCAAAGAAAAAACATAGAAAACAGTTAGAGCCTACAATAAAAAATAGTGAACACGGTACATCCAATGGCATCATAAAGGAGGTTGAAGTAGGAAACAATGAGCAAAAAAATAATGATGCAACAACCACCAAGAAGCAGATCAACCCAAATCCACCAAAAACCACCAACCCCATACAAGAAAACTAGCAAAAAACCCACCCAATGATCAACACATGATTAATCAGACGAGTGTTCCTTTATATCCGCCTACAACAGTTTGATTACCTCAGACGGGTAATGCTCCTTCCATGTGAACCCAATCTTGTCACCATTACCCAGACCAATGCCATGATTAGCCACCCAGTCTACCACTTTATGGCCTTCTCTCCTGATATGGGAGAGTTTTATATTGTCGAAACCAAAAGCCAAAAGTTTGCAATCAACCCAACTGCCAACTCCCAGAAGAGCGACCATTCATAATATTAATGACTATTTTGAAGTCACCCTCCACCCATACATTCTTCCAACCCTCTTTCCAAGCAAGCAATAGACCCAACCAAAGAGCTCTAGCTTCCATGATATTATTGGAGTTGATCCTGAAGTCAAAGGCATAGATACCCAAAGGTTGGCCTCTATGATCCCATAATACCCCACCTCCTCCAACTCTACTAGGGTTTCCCTTAACAACATCATAATTGAGTTTAATCCAACCCTGATGCAAATAATACCACTTGCACTTACCCTCCTTACTACCTTGAGCATCAACCTTGCACTTCTACCCCCCAACCATCTGAACCTTGACCACCTATTTTCCCAATCCAACTCCTCCTCCTCGACTTTCCAATCCTCTTTACAATGCACCTGCCCAAGTTTAGAAAGCATATTTAATAAATCATAAATTTTGTTAACACTACTCTCTTTATCCTGAAATGTCCTTTTGTTGCACTCAATCCAAAGGTTCCAAACTAAGAGTGTAGGAGCACAATCCAAAATGAACTTGAGATTCAAAATCCATATCTTTGTTATCACATAATCTAGCAGTGCTCGTTCCATGGATAACCCCCCTATGAAACTTGTTTGTTTCCTAGGTTGGTGAAGTTCAAGCATGCAAAACGAGGTGATTTTTGAGCCACCTCAAAATGTGTTCCAAATCCTCAAATAATCAATTTTAGCATCCCCCTACGTTCGCCTCGTGTAGACCTTTGAAATGAGTACATTCGCGAGCTCTCACTGTTGATACTTAGCAAAATTGTGAAAAGTGTAGTCTTGAAAAACAATGTTCTTCTTTTTCAAAAATTCACTAAGTGTCAAAAGTGCAGGGGCGCCAAAAATTAGCGCCCCTGCATTTAAGTGATTTTTCTTTTTGGTGCAATGGCATTGATTTTAGGCGCCCTTGCACTTTTTCCTGACTTAGTCAATTTTTTACTAAAGAGTCATTTTTTGGTCCTTTTGCACATTTCACTAAAAGTGCCACTTTTTATGCCTCAATTAAATGGGTGACTTGAGTTGGCTTTTAACACTTTTAAATCACTTAAAAGTGGTTTTGGTTCACTTCATTCCATTTTTAACTTCATTTCTTCCCTTCCAACGTGTTGGGTGACCAAGCTACTTCCAAAATTCATTTCTTTTTGAGTTATCTTGCTACATCGACCTAGGGTTTTTCCTTTTTCTCTAGTAAGTCTCTTCCTTCTTTTCATTTCTATGAAGAATTTTTGTCATAACTCTTTGTTTTGAAAACGTTTTTTGGATTTCTCTTTGTTTTCTTATCAAGTTTTCATTCTTTTTGCAAAACGTGTTTCTCGTTTCTTTTGCACGATCTTGCGTTTCTAATTCATGTGCCAATTTTGTTTTCTCTCATCACGGTTTCATGCCTTGGTTTTCTTTTCCTCCATACACGTTGGTTTTCCTTTCCTTCATCACGTGTTTGTTTTTTTTCTTATCACGTTTTTCTCTTGGGTCGAGTTCTTCTTCGTGGTCACCCAATGGGGTTTTGGTTTGTTTCAATCTCTCATTTGTACCTCTTGCTTTTCCTCTCAATCCTTGGAGATACAACATGCGTAGTTTCTTCATGAATGAAACTTTTTTTTGTGACTAAGTGTCCCTCACCATGCCATGGCACTGTTTTTGAAAGATTTTACACCAAAACACATTCTACAATTCAAAATCTCCAAGTGACAAAGTTCTCATACAAAGGTGCACTTTTTGATCCACATTGCACTACCTACAAAAACAAAGCTAAGTGTCAGGTCACCAAAATTTAGCGCCCTAACATGTTGTTTTCAAACCAACACTGCCAAGTACAATGGTGCTTAAATTCAACGCCATTGCACTAAGTTACTTTTCCCCAAAGTGCAAGGGCGCTGAATTTTGGCGCCATTGCATTTTTTCCTATTTTTCCTTAAATCATTCCAATTCTTCCCAGCTTTGCGTTGAACCTCATTTTTTCTGCTTTGTGCATTTTTTTGCGTGCCTTGTCACTCGTTTCATACTTTCTATACATCGTTACTCGCTTCACACATCCCAATGCTATTTTCTAACTAACGTTTGTTGATTCCACATCTTGCAGTTTCTTTTCAAATCTCATCAAAAGATCCTTGAAGTTGTTTCTTGTTGATTCAATTTCTCTCAAATGATTGACCATAAACCTTTGTCGTCTTCAAGGGCTAAAAACAAAATGAAGTAAAAAGATCAAGGTGTTTATCCGCCAACAATGGTGGTCTCCAAGGTGGATGAGATAAAAGACATAGAGATTGGTCATCAAGACCTAGTTGATTTTGCAGAAAGAACTGAGAAGAAGACTCTTGATGATTCTCTAAGAGCAATCGTACATAGTAATCTGGATTTGGTGTCTATGTTCCCTACCTCTGCACATAATACATAATTTTTCCTTCAAGTTGCATCCCATTACATCAGGGAAAGGAAAAGTGTGATTGATTCTTCTGGACACGAGATATTGAGACTTAACCCTGACTTCTTTGATATTGTTTTCAAAGTTCCACAGATGGAGAAGTATGGTGACATCTCAATACAACAAGCACAGGAGGTCTATGACGTTGATCCCGGCAAGGCTAAAAAGCTAATAAATAGTCAATGGTTGAAAAATCCTAGGAAAACTATTTCCAGATGGCCGAAGGGACTTCTGGGAAGTGACTTCAAGGAAGATGTCAGAGATATGATCACACTTTTGAGAAGAGTAAAGGGGTTTCCTAAATCATCTTATTTTCATGACTAGATGTATGAATACATCATAATCATAAGAAGATAAAAAGTTCACATTGATTGGGGCAAACAGATCAGCAATGAAATACATGAACAACTGATCAACGTGTCGTCCAAATTGAAATTCTATATGACTTCTTACCTGGTGTATGTTGCAGCCGTGATGATGCAATTTCTAGGTCTATCTACAAGAGGGAATAGGCACACCGTACCTATGTAAAAAAATTTCTAGCAACTAGAGCTAAAAGAAAGCTTTCATCATTTCAGAAGGGTTATTGATGCTTTCTTCGCGCCTTTGATTTTCAACTTTGATCTGATTCTCAAAAGGAAGAGGGCATCTGATGAGGCCTACAAAGTGGTAAGTAAACTTGGATGCATATATCTACAATTCCCAACTTTTACTTATTTAAGAGTAGGGTGCTACACTGGTTTTCCTTACATGTTGCCCAGATACCCCTTGGACAAGTGGATTCTCATGGAGATGTGCAAACAATTGATTTCAGTGCACAAAGAGCGGAGGAATATTCAAAAACAGGGATTCAAATTCCCATTGACAATCAGTAGGTATACCATCAAGACTATACAAAAATCTAAATTAGTCTATGCAGAGATGCAAGTCATGACAATCAGGACCTACAGATACAGGTTTGATTTTGACTACTGAGATGTCAGGAAGAAGTTGCAAAAGGGTCATCATCACAGGTGTCGTTTTAAGGACATCTAGGTTGATTCCCAAGATGAGGAGGCCATTTGTAAGATGGATTATTGTAGGTTAACTATATAATAAATCAGAGATCTTGGTGTTGTTGACCTACCAGAGGATTTCACAAATCCAGGTGACATCATGAATGTTGTCTATGATGAACAAGAAATAGCCAAGAGGCCATTGCTTGTAATTCAATGGTCCAAAAAAGAAAGTGTTAGCATTAGGGAAATATTGGCACCAATCTTTTCTAACACTACAGAGTGGTTACACAAGCACGACTTTGAGATGAAAACTTTTAGAATAGATTCTGAGGGAGAAGAATCTGAAGTAGAAGTCAACTGACAACAAGAACTCCATATGAAAGATAAATCTATGGCTCTTCCCATTTCTTCATGAAGAGGCCCAAGGATCAAGTTCACTATCGGCAAGGACACACTAGCCAGCCCAGAAGGAGAAACTATAGAATCTGAACCATCTCGCTCCAAAGGAAATGGGGTTGTTTCCGAAGAGATAGATTCCAATGAAGTAGGAAATTCCAGTGTTCAATCCGCTAAAGAAGAAGTTTCAGGAAAAGCAGACTCTGATGAAGAAGAAGATTTTGAAGATGAACAAGAGTTTGAAGGTGAACTAGAGTCGGAAGAACAAGAGGATGATCAACAGGAACCCAGGCATGATGAAGAAAGAACTATGTCTCCATTTGAGAATGTAGTTGAAGAGCTTCCCAGAACATCATCGCCTATGATTTCAAATGTTCCTCATACACCTCCAAATCCGAACACTCCTCCACCACCTATTCCTACATCACCTATTCCTACCACCATCATACCCGCAGTGGATTTTTCACCTACCCTTGCCACATCAACCATACTTGATACCCCTTTAGTGACAAGTATACATACAGTTGACATTTTATCCAACCCTCCATCATCTATTCCTAGCCTATCATCACCATCATATGATATCACTTCAGAGATTGATTTTAATCAATTCATGATTGAATCCATGCCCAATCAGCTCAATGTGCCAACTACAGAAGCAATAATGACAAATAATGTGCCCATTGTCAAAATACTAGTTGTTACTTCAAAAGTGGTAGTGACAATAGAGTTAACGGTTAATCTAGAGGCTCGTACCTCCTCTCTTCCCCCTTGGTTGATATCTCAAGTGTCGAAGTGAAAGAAACAAATGATTTCTCCAGAAGAGCTCGACCTTGAAGAGATAGTCCCTCCAAAAGCTAAAGGGAAGAAAAAGGAAAAAGGTGTATTCATGGCTGAATGTTGACAAAACTAGTCATAAGTATGCAGAAATTGGCATACCACCTCATGAACAAGGAGATGTCAACATGGAGGATTATACAATGAAAAGGGTCTAGCTTGGAAAAGTTACAAATGAAAGTGCAAAATAAAATGCGCAGATGACTTTAGATATCTTGGCTGGAAGACTAGACAAAATGGAGCAAGCTCGTAATATGTACAAATAGAGGGCAGAGCATTATGCCACTATTGTGAGGAGACTTGCAGGATCTACAAGTAATGCACAACTGTTAGCAATAGTAGGTGTTGAGGACCTAGCTGTCAAGAAAGCTGAGAAGTTCACCTCCAAAGGCAGGGTGTTGTATGATTTCATCAAAAAGATCATAGAACACGATTCTCAAATTATAATTGTTGTAGATGAAAAAGCTACTCTTATAGCCAATCTCAAAATAGAGCTTGATAAGGAGGAGAGTACACTTTCCCAAGAGCACAAAGAAATGGAAAAATTCCTGTTGTGGTGGTCACAAATGAAACAGGCAAAGCTCAATAAATTGGTGGAAGACGGGGTGATTCCCGACAAAGGAAAATACATAGAGGTACGAGAATATTTGAAGCATTGTATTCATGTGTTTGAGTCTCTTACATAAGATCTCCACCAAGTACAGGAATATTTTGAAGGGCATCGTGTGATTCTTGAGGAGAATTGTATCTTCCTGTTGGCCACAGAACTATCCCAAATCTTCAAAGAAGCCATCATGAAGTTGATTAACAGTGCAAACTTTTCAGAATCCTCTCTGGATGTCATTTGTGATACAAGGCTTACATTGGATAACCTTAAAATGCATCTTGACAAATGAAAAAAGGTTCACTCATTTTCCATGAGATCGATCACGAGGATTCACACTATTGTGGATTACACTAGTTGTCCAGATGAGAAGTTCATGCTGGGGACCAGGAAGAAATATGAAGACTTTCGCACCCAAGCAAGGAACCATGAAGATTCCTAATCTCCAGAGTTAAATTTTTTTATGCTTTCCATTATGCATCTTGTAAATAGTTTTTGACATCTTAAATGTCTTTTCTCAAAATGTAATTGTACCAAAAGCTGAGATGTAATTTCTTGAAGACAAATTACACTTTGACTTTGGTCAAAGTTAGGTGATATTTTCCTTAATTAGCTCACCTAACTTTCCTAATTTTACTCCTTTGATTTCCTAGATTTTCTCATCCCTCTCCTCTATATATATGAGGGATTTCTATTTTATTGTTTATCTTTTATCTCTAGCAACAAAGTGCTGCTCTTTTTGCAACAAATGTATGAAACTTTGTGTTCAACTTTGTGAATCTGAATCTTATCAATAAAGAAGGAAGTTGCATACCAAACTTTGTGTTGGATCAATCATCTTTTGAAGTTGATTAAGATTGGTGGTGATTATTGTGTGAGATCTAAGGGCTTCAAGTAAATCTATGTAAACTTTGTGTTGCATTCTTTACTTTGAATTTTAGTTTATGTTTGAGTAACCTTTGGTGGATGAACTGCAAGACTTTGTGCTTTCATTTGTTCGCGTTGTTCATGGAACTACTTTGGTGAGTAAACTACAAGACTTTGTGCTTACATTTGTTCACACTGCTCATGGTACTATTTTGTTGATGTATCTAGAAGACTTTGTGCTTCTAATATAACACTCATTACGTATCTCAAGGACCTACTGTTGGAAAGTTATGAAACAACTTTGTTCCTTCATAAGCTTTCTTTTACCTTTTTATTGTTATTATCATGTTGGTATCTCTATGCTTTTCTTTTTCAAGATAGAGATATTGGAATTACTACTTTGTCTTTAGTTTGAAATTGTATCGACTCAGAACTACCAGCCATGGAGCATTGTAAAACATCTTCTCTAAAAAAAGAGAGAAGGATGAATGAGACACACCTCAAATCTATTAATCATAGTGTATATGTTGTAAATACTTGATTAGTTTTACTAGTTTTTGAAGGCAGTAAGAAGGGTGCCTCCCCTTTATGAGAGGAGAGATTACATCTCACATAGTTGTGGCTAAAGTCCTAGTTGTGTAATTTGTTGAAAAATTGATTACATAATTTTCACCCAATAGTTTTTTGGCAACTCCGTTGGGGAACAACATACGCAATCTAACGCTCACGCTTTTGATTGAAGTAGTTAAGTTTCTAGTTTCTTACTTTTCTCTTGTATATTGTTATCTTTAATCTCCATCTTGTTCAGATCTACATTCTGGCGGACCGAATATATACACGAGGATTAAGGGCTCAAGGAGTAGCATATCCACTTTACGAAGAGTTGTTGCAACATAATTTTCCATTTACTCCCCCGTGAGTAAGGTTGCCACTACAACATGTTGTAATCTACCCTCCACATAGCCAAAGATCTCCTCTCCCAAGTGTTTGGTCTGTTTACTACAGGTGCCCTGTTCAGGTACCTGTTGTGCAACCAGCTATGGTCGCACCACCTATAGGACCATGGGGAAATGATTTTAGTCCCCTCTGTTTGGTCCCACCACCTGTAGGACCATGGGGAAATTCTTTTAGTCCCCTCCATTTGGTCGCACCTCTACACAAAATTTTGCACGTTTCAAGAAAACATCTCCCAAAGTTTCAAGGTGATGGAAAACAACATCCATATGAACACATATCCGCATTCTACATCATTTTTGGTGTTCTCGACATTGAGCATGAAGATGTTTCCATAAGATTGTTCATTGAATCCCTTCAAGGGGTTACATCTGAATGCTTCTTTACTCTTCCTAATGCTTTCGTCACCAACTAGGCTACTCTTCGCATGAAGTTTGAAGAAAGATTCAAACCTACTGAAGATTCACATGCTTTGCTAGCACAACTCACCACCATGCGCAAAGAGGCCCATGAGCCCATGCGTGAGTTCATGGAAAAGTTCAAAAAACTTGTGACACAGATCTTGAATGATGCAAGACCAACGAATCATAACCTGAAGTGCTTCTTCATCAACACGCAACTCCCCAAAGTAAGTTTTTATTTACACAGGGAAAATCTTGCCAACGTCGAAGTAGCTCAGCAGCTAGCTACCAGCCTAGAAGATGACATGATCCTTGCTGGAGAAATAAGAATGGGAAGCAATACCAACAAAAGGATGCAAGCCTTAAGGTCTTCAGCATCTAATGTTAATGCTCCCAGTGCCAGCTCCAACTTTATGGATTCTATGGTCTAGAGGCTGGAAAATGAATTCTTGTCTCTAAAAAAGCAAGTCTCCAACAACAACAACAATAGAAACTACAAGGACATCCCAAGGAGGAATTTTCCTAATTATGCTGGCAACAAAAATCAAAATCATCTCCTAGTGCCTCGAAGAAGGCTTGCTTTAGAAGCCCCACCTGCTAATAATGTCACGGGGTATTACAAGGTTGAACAAGAGGATTATGCACAACAACATTACCCTAAAGAAGAAAATGTCGACCTCTTCCAAGAAGAAGAAATTGAATTGGTTGGCGACTCCAAGATTGGTTACTTACAAATGACAGAAGAAGAAGAAGATGACTTGGTGATAGACACTTATGCTATTTTTACATGGCATCAACAAAACCAACTTGATAAAGCTCAAGTTGTTGCTCCACCTAAAAAGAGAAGCCACTAGTCACAATTGCTAAAAGAGGATCTCCTCTCCCTTGGCAACCCAAGAAAGCGACAAATCCACAAGTAAGCACACCTTGTCCCTCTTCATCAACTCCCATTGTTTCTAAAGCTAATCCTCCCATTCCAAAGACCAGTGTGCCTTTTGTTAAACCAATCAGTGAAGTTACAACTTCCAGCTTAGAAAATTCCTTCCAGGATTTTGACATTATCGACCATGCCAAGAAAACCAAGGTACAAATGTCTGAGGCTGAGTACCCCAAAGCCAACCCTGACC
>VDFB02092680.1:0-54806 GCA_007258455.2 Sequoia sempervirens | reverse complement strand
GGGTATTCAAACTCAGCAGTTTGAAGGCATACGTGTGAGGGTTGCAGATGGGAACACTCTCGATTGTGAGAGGATGATACCTGACTTGCCTTTGAAACTTAATAATTTTGAGTTCAAGGCAGATTTTTATGTTGTAAACATGGGTGGAACTGATTTAGTTCTTGGCATGAAGTGGCTTCATGCAATAGGAGAGTTCACGCCTAATTTGCGTGACATGGAGATGAAGTTCACCATTGATGGCACAAACCATGTTCTTAAAGCCATCAGGGACAGCAACCTTAGGGAGATTTCACTTCGGCGAATGGAGCGTTTGATTCGTAATGATATGGTAGAGGGGGCTGCTGAATGCAAGCTAATGCCTTCACAGTTGGATCAGCAAGCTTCTCCATACCATCCAGATGTGCAGGAACTTCGAATCAAACATGCGAAGGTATTCAGTGCTATTCCACCAGGCAGGCCTCCTGATAGAGGTATTGAACATATAATAGAGTTGGAGGAGGGCACGAAACCAATTATGATTACTCCTTACCGACACCCCAAGCGTCTGAAAGATGAGATTGAGAAGACTATTCAGGAGCTGTTAGCTATGGGGCACATCAGGCCGAGTAAGTCACCCTTTGCTTCATCAGTTGTTTTGGTGAAGAAAAAGGATGGTACACTTAGAATGTGTATCGATTACAGAATGCTCAACAGGAAAACCATTAAGAACAGGTATCCTATTCCTCGGATAGATGAGTTGATAGACGAGCTTCATGGAGCTTGCTACTTCTCAAAGATTGATTTGAGAACAGGTTATCACCAGATCAGAGTCCGAGAAGAGGACATAGAGAAAACGGCGTTCAGATGTCACTGTGGACACTTTGATTTTTTGGTTATGCCATTTGGGTTAACCAATGCTCCAGCCACGCTTCACTGGGACAATGAATGTGGTTTTCCATCCTCATTTGAGGAAATTTGTTTTAGTGTTCTTCGACGACATCCTGGTTTATAGTAAATCATGGGAAGAACATATGGTACACTTGGATGAGGTACTGAGTATACTTGACAGGGAGTCTTTGTATGCCAAGGAGTCCAAGTGTGCATTGGGCATGGCAGAACTTTTATATCTGGGACACATCATCAGCGGAGCAGGAGTCAGCATGGACCCAGAGAAGGTTCGAGCCATCATTGATTGGCCTACACCTGAGACTTTGACACAGCTCAGGGGATTTGTAGGATTGTGTGCTTTCTATCGTCGGTTTGTTAGTGGGTTCTCGTGGCATGCTGCGCCACTAACTGATTTGACTAAGAAAGGTGCTTTTGAGTGGACACCATTAGCACAAGCGTGCTTTGAGAAGTTCAAACTTCTCATGACTTCGTGTCCTGTTTTGGCTTTACCGGACTTCACTAAACCCTTTGAGTTACATTGCGATGCCAGTGGTGAGGGTATTGGTGCAGTTATTATGCAGGATCGACACCCCATAGCTTTTGAGAGCAGAAAGCTAAGAGGGCCTGAACGGAGTTTTAGTATCTATGATAAGGAAATGTTGGCTATCATGCATGCGATGGCCAAATTCAGGCAGTACTTGATTGGTAGTAAGTTCACTGTAAAAACCGATCATAATAGTCTGAAGCATTTTCTTGGACAGCGAGATCTTAATGAGAGACAACAAAAATTGGTCAGCAAGCTTCAGTCTTACGATTTTGACATCTCTTATGTCAAGGGCACTCAGAATGTGGTTGCTGATGCTTTATCTCGCCGTCCTCACTTGGGTTCTATTACATTGGTCTCAGAAGACTGGAGACACCTGATTGTAGCAGAGTATGCTAAGGACCCATGGGCCTCTAGCATAGTAGATGGATCAGTATTGGATGACAGGTATTCACTTGTAGATGACCTTATCATCTACAAAGGGAGGATTTTATTGGTCCCAGGTTCTGAGATGAGGGACAGGGTTTTGAGGTCATTGCATGATTCACCTATGGCGGGACATCCCGGGTACTATAAGACCTATCGGCAGGTACGGGAGAGATTCTCTTGGAAGGGTCTCAAGTCCTATGTTCTCCAGTATGTCAGGGAATGTCTTGTTTGTCAGCAGAACAAGCAAGAGCACACATACCCTGCAGGTCTTCTACAGCCGCTTCCTATTCCTGAGAGGAAGTGGGATTGTTTATCCATGGATTTCATCACGGGCTTGCCAAAAGCTCAAGGGAAGGACAGTATTTTCGTGGTGGTAGATCGATTGACGAAATATGCACACTTTTTCGCAATCACTACTACACACACGGCTACTCGGATTGCTGATTTGTTCTTCCGAGAGGTATTCAGGCTGCACGGTTTACCTCGCAGTATAGTTAGCGACAGGGACAGCAGATTTATGAGTAACTTCTGGCAGGAGTTATTCAAGCTTTGTGGGATAGAGCTCACCCCTAGTACCAGCTACCACCCCCAGACAGATGGGCAGACGAAGATCGTCAACAAATGGGTGGAAGGGTACTTGCGTAACTATAGTTCAGGGCAGCAGAAGGCATGGGTGAGGTGGTTATACTTATGTGAGTACTGTTACAACACCACCCATCACATGAGCATCCAGATGACACCATATCGAGCGTTATATGGATATGACGCTCCGAGCTTTCTTGACTTATTGCTGAGTGATAGTAGAGTTCCCAGTGCTGGTGATTTATTACAGGAGAACCAGGATATTATGAGAGCACTTAGGGAAAATATACAGAAAGCCCAAAATCATGTAACAATATACCATCGACGTAGAGCGGCCTTCGGTAGATCAGATGATTTGAAAAATTGATGTCACCGATAGGCGCCTACCTCAAAGAAGGGCTCCTGCGAAACCTGCCGCTGGCACTATGGACCTTCGTGAGTTGTAAGACGCAATATGGTTTATGAGTCGGATCTTCCTCGGCAATGAGTTCGCCAACGTTGTTCCATGTATCGCTACCAAAAAGGCGCTGGGACAAATAATGCACTCTTTCTAATGATTTGCCACCCCGGATGATGAGGGAAAATGAAGCTGGATACCGAGGCCACTGGAATTTTAGAGCGCCACCTTTGAGGCGGGCCACCGTAACACTTGTTGGCGGAGGGACGCACCTGGCAGAGGGCCAAGTACGGGAGAGTGACAAGTTCTTTTCGCTATCCAGTTTTTGAGTTTGCCGGATGTAAGCACTGGGAGGATCGCGATGTCCCCTTGGCTAGACGGAATGTAGCTAGTTCTTTATTGGACCTCAGGCTAGCCAAATGCATGGATAGAGGTAATGGGTGGCCTTTTGAGAGTTTGTTTGTTCGCCAGTGGGATAAAGGTTTAGATCTACAGTGAGCGCGAATTCCAGAGTTCAATGGCTTCACTGCACGAGATTATCCTCCCAGTTTTGATATATTATCGAAATTTCTATGATTAAGTTAATTTATTAACTTAAAACGCCCTTTTAATAAAGTCATATTGACTTTATTTATATTTTTATATCACTTAAATGTCAAAAGGGGGATTATAATATTTTAATGACTTTAAATATTATAAAAGTGCGCCCAAACTATTGAAAGGGATATATTAAAATATTATAATATTTTAAAAACCTAAAAAGGGCGTATCTTTATGGAAATGCGTGCTTTTGCTTAAAGAGGCATTTTGGCAATTGAAACTCATATCATTTTGACCATTTCTCTTTGCCTTGTGCATCTTTTCTCTGAGCATTCTCCTGAGAGCAGGGTTTGATCATTGTGTCCATTGGAGAACGGAAAACTCTTCAGTGTTGAGTACGTTTGAGGCTGTGAGAGATCAGCTGAATCCGTACAGTTGAGGGCTTCACACAGAAGTTCTACAGTTGCAGACAGAGGATTTATTTATGCAGATGTTTGTTCTTCAGAATAATCATTGAGGGTTTCTTGGTGGCGTCCTTCTACAGCTTCTGGGATTCTTCTTTCAGAGATTCCTTTCCTTCTTTTCATGGCCGTACGGCTTGTCTTGGAATTTGTGCCTTGAGAAAGGCGTGTGAAGAAATTAATGAAAACGCCTTCTTTTTGAGAGGGCTTTGACATCTATCATTGGGGGCTTGTCTTTTCCAAGCTTTGTGACCAGTTTCTGATAGGAGAAACCTTTCCTGGAGTCATGGCGTGCATTCAGGCTTGTTTTCACCTTTTCCAGCTATAGATCTGGCCAGTTTCTTATTGAAATAATCTGGAGCCTGATTGGTATGTTTATCATTCTTAGTCTATCTGTTGATGTTAAATAATACATTCTGCACTTTCAATTTGAAGAAATAAGTTTAAATTTGTCTTTTATGAGCAAACATATGCTGCGCCCCTTCTCTTCTGTCTACTAAGATTTCTCTAAAAAACTCTAAAAACACTTTAAAAGACTTAAGAAAAGAGGGTTTTGAACTGAGAGCCAGCAGGGCTCATCACACTTTCCATGCCTTAGAATTTTTTCAATTTTTTTCATGCATTTTTCAAAACAGGTCTTCATGCGCATGTGCTTTTTTCAGCTATAAAAGAGGAAATCACCGTTTGATGCAAACGACGTCAAATATTTTTGCATGGACTCCTAAATTTCAGGGTTTTTCCAAAAAAACATCTTTTCATCCTCCAACTCATTTAAGCAGATTAGAGCATCTTATTCTCTCACAATTTGTAGATTAGCTTTAGAGCAGCTTGAAACATAAAACTTTTTCTTGCAAAGATTTTGAGACTCAATCAAGGATATTTTCAGCTCTTCGTGGGATTCTAAGATTGGGAAGTACAAAAATTACTTAATTCCTTTTCACATAGTTCCATGGAGTTTCCTGATAGGGGAACGTGGGGACAAGTTTTGGGGACAGTGGAACCAAGGGCCTAAGTTTCGGGACGATGGGGGGATGGTGGCAGGTTGGCGGTAGGGCATTGAAATACATATAGTACTTGGAAAAATAGTTATAGAAAGATGTATAAGTATAAGAATTATACATCTTAGAGACAACTACGAGTCCCCTAAATGTCATGAGGACACCTTAACGTCCTCTAAGTCCTAGCAATATCTTGGAGACGACGATGCTAGTGGTGGGTTGGTGGGGGGATGTCCCCTCAAGTCCCCAAGTCTCCAAGACGGGGACGTCTAGGAAACGTAGGGTTTTTGTGTGGGGCGGGGGGGGGAGGCAGGCACGCGTCCCCGTGGAACATTGCAATTTTTCATGGTCTATTTTTCTAGGGCATCACGTTTTAGAAACCTGTCAAAATTTTCAAGTTTCATTGATTTGGGGTCTACTTGTTTTTCATTCCTCTTGAAGATTGGAAAATTTTAAAAATATGCAAGCCAACCCCTATTTTTTAGGAAATCACGCATGTTCGAGAAATCTTCAGATTTTTCAAAATCTAACGATCTGGGTCTCTTCAGAACGAAATTGTCTACAAAACCCAAACTTTAGTTTTTCGGCCTTATTTTTTAGGAAATCTTGCATGATCTTGCTTTTTCAAGAAAAACGCAAATTTTTCAAAATTTGACGACTTGGGTCTCTTCAGAATAAGGTTGTC
Organism: Sequoia sempervirens; assembly: GCA_007258455.2. Classification (NCBI taxonomy): domain Eukaryota; kingdom Viridiplantae; phylum Streptophyta; class Pinopsida; order Cupressales; family Cupressaceae; genus Sequoia; species Sequoia sempervirens. The sequence goes on along the minus strand of VDFB02092680.1, from coordinate 49,303 downwards.
TACAAAAGCCAAACCTCAACTTTTTTTTGAGAATCTTTCTTTTTCTGAAGAAAAATCAGCGATCTATTTTTAGCTCTTGGGCAGAACTTTTCCAAACATAGGCGTGTTTACAGTCAAAAGTCAAATTTTCAGACATGTAGTACTCTCCAACAGAAATCAAGACCTGTTGGCATTTCAATTCATACCTCTAGAATGCAGATTAGAAACAGACAGCTATGCGCAATTGAACTACTCTTCAAATTAGGAGGGGAAGCTCCCTCTTTGCTAATGATGCTTACAAAGAAAGAATATTAAACTATTGCCAATATTTTTGTTCTCAGCTAAGAGAAAAAGGTTATAAAACTCTTTGTGTCGCAGCTGAGGTTTTCTCTTTTAGAACTTCAACTACAAGTAAGCCTAAACTATTGACGCTTCTGACAACTCAAGTAAACTCAGAGTTTGAGAATTAGAAGTAAACAAGGAATGATTCAACATAGAAACTCACATAAACTCACTTCCAAAACACACCCAAAGACTCATTGTACTTTTAGATGTAAGCTGAAATAAAGACTATATAAGCCAAACACAAAACAAAATTTGAGATAGTAGATTAGAGCAAAGTAGGCATAAGATTTCCTTCCTCAAATTTCTAACAACAATTACACTTTTGGGGCAACAGATTTGTCAGTTGCTGGCAATTTCGGATAGAATGAAGAACTGATCATGAGGAACAAAAAAAATCAAATTTGAATGATGAAATTCACAGTAAAATGACTAACTTTGGAAGAGTTGGGCGTCCCAAGTAGCCAAGGGTGCTTAGGAATTCAGGCCATCAGATGTAGTTTTTGGGGCTAGTCACCTCCAAGATCATCTCAAATTTCATCAAGCTATCCAACGAATCCAACATCCGGTTCATCAGACCACCTGAACGGCTGGAAATGTGAATTCAACAAAAATTTCACCTGAAGATTAGAAAACATTAAAAATTAAAGAACATTAAAAATGGCTAACTCTGGGATTCATGGGTGCCCCATCTAGCTAGAGGCACCCAAGCTTTTGAGCCCCAAAAATCACTTTACAGGAATCACAGCCTCCAGGAGATCTTTCTCAGAGTTCTTCAGGCTATCTAGTGAATCTGTCAGCCAGTTCACCAAATTCGTCAAAATTCGGAAACAAAGATCAAACTGAGCTTAGAAAAACAAGCAAAGTTGAAAATCTTGAAAAATATTCTAACGCTGAAGAGGAAAGGCGCCCAAGGTTCAATGCCTTTGACAATTTTTCAAGTTTTATCCTTCATCATTCAAAAGGTGTCTATATTTGACGTACCTGCTTCTGAATTGACTTCAAAGTTTTAAAGCTTGGTGAATAAAGTGCTTTTTCGTCGTCAACATCTATTTAAGAAGGCTTTTGCATCCATTATTCACATATTTTGTTTCCAAGTCCATTTTTTTTTAACCGTTATTGTGATAGCAAATTGCTGAACTTACTTTGCCTGCAAGTTGTTATTCAATGTCTGTTCACTTAGTGTAAGAGCAAGCTTGCATGCCTACCTTTTGCTGCAAGTTATTGTTCAGTTTATATGTAATTTGTGTCAAGTGTATTCTGGTTTGATTGCTAAACTGTAAGCTTGTTATTGCTTCAATCCTGCTGTCCCAGAAGTGTAATCGTTATTTGAAATTTGAGAAAGGAAATCTTATGCTTGCTTTGCTGCTTTGATCTACTATCTCAAGTTTTGTTTTATATGTTATGCTTATATAATTATTTCAGCTTGCATCGAAAAGTAAAATGAGTCTTCAGGGGTGTGTTGAAGGAAAGTTTGTTTAAGTATCTATGTCAAGACCATTCCTTGTTTACTTTTAACTCTCAAGCTCTGAGTTTACTTGAGTTGTTAAAAGCATCATTAGAGTAGGCTTAGTCATAGTTGAAGTTCAAAAAGAGAAAATCTCAGCTACGGCACTAGAGTTTTATAACCTTGTGCTCTTAGCTGAGAACAAAAAGATTGGCAAATAGTCAAAAGTACCGATAACAAGCCTTCCCTACAAATTGTTGCACTGGTGGTTTGGAGTCACTTGTTTCGTTGTGTTAGAATATTCTTTCATGGGAGGCATATATCTTCATGGTCCAGTCTGACTTGCATTCAGGACCTAGGGTGTGCAATTCTTAAACTTCATTTGTGTGCATCTATTGTATATACAGTAAACTCAGAATGTTCAATGGTTTACTTGAAGTTTCCCATTTACAGTTTGGACGTCATATTAGATGGAGATGTCCTAGACACTCCCTATCTCATTTACAATTTCAGACTATGCCTAAATGTTCATATGTTTTTCTTGCACTATAAATGCACTGTTCTTTGAAGGTTGAATCATCAAATTATATCTAAAACGCACTCTAATCAGATAATAGACTGAGTTATAGAAATTATTGAAGGGAACAACACATGGCACTTTCACTTGCAAGATTTAGCTATTCTAACATTAGGAGGAAATATATTGACTTGAAGACTAGTACAGCAATTTCTAGATATACATACAAGCACTTCAAGGCCCACATGACACTAGATCTTACAAGTAGAAGTATACATGTATAGGATTTATTTTAAGCTATCTAAATCTTGTAATAATGTTATTTCTGTTCTTAGAAAATATAAATCTAAAACACTAGTAAACCAATTTTCATTAGATTCAACTATATGGATAGTGACTTGAAATTTTAAAGTATGCTCTAATCACATAGGATTTTAATCAACTTGATCAATATATCAACTGTCACCTTATTGGTGGCAGATCCATACTTGTCGCCTCTCTTGAGAAAGTTGCTGGAAAAGGAAGACTTGTATCAACCAAACGATGCCTGGTTTAGTCAAGAAAATCCCACTTCTTTAATAGAAAAGTAACCAAGAGTCAACGGAAATTTTGAACAAGTTAAGGCATTAACATTTTTCTTGAATACCAAAACAAAAAATTCATGTTATATAGCTCTTACACTCCATGAGTGAAGTGGAGAATAAAAATGATCAGTGAAATCTCTAAAACAAGCAGAATTCAAGAATTATAAATTTTGATAACATACTGTCCTAATTGTAATCAAATGACAGTGTTAGAGCGAGAAGAGTTGATCAAAGTAAGAAGAAAGCATGCTGCAATAAACTAATTCCACACGAGAACTAAATATTTTATCCTATAAACCATCAGAAGAGAGAAAAATCAGACCAAAGTAATGGAAAATGACATAGTACCAATATCAAAGGTGTAAACTTTATGAAGTAAAATAGAATGTTTAAATGCAATCTGCCATTTTTTTCCTTAATGGCAGATTCCATTGTCTCAAGTTTCAACCCTTCTATCACAGCATGAACAACTGAATCCTTTTTTCCTTTGTTCAATACAATTTTAAATGCTAGTTTCCACCTCATTTTATAGATTTATGCAAATGAGAATGTGCTCCTGGGCTGTGGAAGTTTTCCCACATGAACTAGAAGGTGAAATGGTGCCCATTTAGTTCATATTCCAAATTTCTTAGTTGTACAGTCAAGGATCAGTACCGCAGTCACAAATATATCCTGGTATGTTCCCCAGCCACAGTCCTGGTCTATTTCTTAATCAACCTTTTCTACTTTCTGTCCATTTGATAAATTCATTTTGCTATTCCCAATAATGCATCTCTATATACATTTTTATTATATCATGATGCTAACAAATTAAAAAGTAGGCCGTTTCACAGAAATGGTGTTGAGAAATAATATAGAGCCTTTGACAGCTTTTCATTCAGTGTCTCTCGAATGTTCAAAAGAGGCCATATAATCAACATTTAGGGCACTTAAGATAGTTATTATTTTGTAGAGGTAGACATAAGAACTAAGACACTAGATATGAAAAGTAAAATACACATACACATTGAAAAAAGAAGAACAAAGTAACCTTTAGGTATTAATGTAGCAAAAGAAAAGTGAAAAAAGAAACACAAAGATTTGTGTCATTGTATAGTAGATACTGATCTCATGCTTTTGTCATGTGGAGATCAGCCAGGTGGATAAAGTTTAAAGCTAAAAAATAAACACCTATCTTATAACTCTACTTTCAATTATTTTATAATGAATTTATTAAATAGCCTAAATAATAATTAATATCCTGATTCCTAACACTCTTATTTAATGTTTTCTTTCAATTTTATCCACCATTATGATGAGCACACAGTTATATTGAGAGGAGGGGTGAACCAGTATAACACAATCTTTTACTTCTCAAAACTTAATCAACCACAACAATAACATAATGCAAGATCTAGCAATTAAGAACACAAGAAGAACACCCGATTAACGTAGAATCCCTTGTTGGAGAAAACTACGACAACATGTTGCTTATATATTGATCTTCTTCATAGGCACCAACCTACTTTTACAAGTCTTCTTTTGTAGGCACCAAGCCCCATAATAGAATTTGTAGGCACCAACCCACTGGAGACACCAATCCCCACAACTAAGCACCAACTCAACAAGAGACACCAATCCCTTCTTTGACAGGCACCAACCTCCAAATTCTTCAAATGATGATATGGTCTTCACAAAAATCTGATTATAGATGCACTTTCTTTCACACCTCTTGATGATCTAACAGTTATCACACAAGTGCTCTCCTTCACGACTTGGTTTGTAGATGATGTAATTGCTTTCTTTTACAAGTTTTTTGATGATGATGCAACAACTTTCTCTCAAATAATGCTCTAATTTCACTTACAAATCTGATCACAACTTCTTCACATATATTTCTGCCTTAATTTCTGCTGTAGTAAACTCAAATTTGCCCATAAGAACTTTGTACATATGATCATAAACCCTCCATAAATCTGATCATAAACTCTTCATAAAATCTGTCCATAATTGCTTCCCAAATCTGCATACATTTTTCTTTTATATCTGCAATATTCATTCATCTAGATCTGCAATATTCTTAATATATGTTTGGTCCAACTTTCTGCAATACTCTTCATATTCTCTTCTCTAGATCTACTTCTAATCTGCTAATGTATAGAAGGATATATAATTGAAAATCTTGCTTCTCACACCTCTACTTTTCCTTGTTTTATACCTCATCCAACATGCACCTTCATCCAAAGGAGGTGACTCTCCCAAAAGGGGCGATCCTTCCAAGAGGGGTCGGCCCTTGTAAAAATATATATTTTTTATTTTCAAATTTAAATCCCCAAAATGGGGTGCACCAATAAGGAGGGTCAGCCTCTACAAAAAAACAAATTTAAATTACTTTTTATTTGCTGTCTCTAAGATGGTGCTTAACAAGGCATGGGTCAGCCCATATATAATAAATATTTTATTTATTTTAATTTCAAATTCTTCAATGGGGCGCTTCACAAAATTTAATTTCAGATCTTCAAAATTTTAGCACCAACTTTAAATATTTAATTTAACCTTAACAATTGTCCTTGGAGGAGTCGGCCTTGATCTTTTGTCTTTATCATTGTTTTTATCCTTTCTTCGCACACTCCTCCATACTTCACAGATTCTGCCCTATGATGTCTTGGTGTGCCCTCTGTATGAATTCTTCTATTTGCACTTTGATTGGGTCGATCTCTCCTTGTGGTAACCGTACGACCCCCTTCCTATACTAGATACACTTGTGTCGTACAAATGTTCCATATGGTTGTCGTGCAATGCCTTTGACTATCTATATAATGTCCCCATTTTGGCCATACGCTCTTCTTTGACTGATAGCCTATTTCCGGAAATCCGTAGGTTGATCAAAAGTGAAATTAGGGTTTCCTTGCTTGGAGGTTTGTGGCATTTCTAGGTATTTACTATTTTTAGTAAATACTAATTTTGGCAGTGGTCAGTTGTTAGCTTTCATTAAGTCTTGCTTCCAGCTCGGTCATTAGGTTTTGAGGTAAACTTACTATTTTTGGCAATGGCTATTTTTAGTAAGTCTAATTTTGTGATGGCATCATCGTGAGGTCAACTCAAGTCATCTTGTTATCCATCGGCCTCGTTTGTATTTGGGTTTGGTTTTCTCCTTGGTGAAGTTTCGACTTAGTCAATTTTCGTCTTGAAGTTGTTTCATGCCTAGGCTTGTGACTTCAAGTTGTTTTAAAGAAGGGGACATAAAGGGTCAAGTGAGCATTTAATTATTTAATAAATGCTTTATTGTTGCAATATGAAATGGATGCCTAAAAGGGAAGTTGAATGATATTTTATTATTTCAAAAGTAAAAGGCAAAAGGTGGCGTCCTTTTGGAAGTTGAAGTGATTCAACTTCTTGGAATTTGAAGAGTTCTTGTTGCTTCATTTGCCAACAAAAGCTTATATATTGCTGCTGTTTGAAGAGCTGATTATCCAATGTTTATGCTAATGTTATGCTGTCAAAATGACAACTTGTTTAATACTTCGAGGGATGCTTACCTCCTAGTTCCAATCCAATTTCGTGTTTGAAAGACAACACCTAGTTGGTCTTATTGCTGCTTCTCAATCAGACTAGCAGATTGTGCTTCAAAGTTGGTGAATTTTGGTGAGAATTTCAGTTTTAATGTTGCTGATGTATACACAGCTGAAGGTGTTTTTCATTTACAGCTTTTGATGTGAATTTATTTTGGTTATGGGTATTTGATCCTTGCAATTCTATGCTAATGGCGATCATATTTGGAGAATTTCAGAATTTAATTCCAAGTATTTGATTTTTAGCAAGAGAAATCGCCCCTCTTGAGGGCCGTACCATCTTGAGAGTGCTTTGGGATTCGTGCAAAATAATATCATGAGTTTTGATGCAGTTTTGTGGTTTGAGTTTGGGCGCCTATCCTCCAAAGAGACTTTGCATTTCGTTTCATTCAATTCAGAGGTATATTGAAGGAGTTGTGATCATTTTTATGAGTTTGCTGTTTGCTGATAGACATTTCCAGATTGCAGATTTTTATATCAGACTTGTTAGTTTTTGATATAATGCTGGTTTGAGCTTCAATTCTTCATCTTATATCATTGTAAATGTTAGAGGAAGTGATACTCTAACTATTTAATGTTCTTGGAAGATTATCTATTCTATTTGCAGCTGTTCTTATTCTTTGTAAAGCTAGTTAGTAGTACTAACAGCTCTTCCTTTACTTGCTGCAATTTTATATCTGTTTTACACTCCCACAATTGAGTGGTTGAGTTTTAGAATAAACTTATATCTTGTTTGTAATTTCCCCCCACGTTATAAGTGGTTGTGTGGACAGTATTCCCCCCACGTTAATAAGTGGAAGAGTGGATTTAAAGGCTGGCTTGCTGCCTAATAATTGTTGTAAACTCACCCACTGAATAAGTGGAGTATTCCCACCACTCTGTGGATGCCCGCCGCAGCGGATGAATTGTTTTAATTGTAATCTTTTCCCCCCACTGTTTGGTGGTAGTGAGGAAATGCTTTTCATGGCTGGTTATCCGCCTATCAGTTTCTAGTTTTCAAATTCAACACTCCGTCATATGTTAGCACCTCGCCCTCAGTGGGATCTTGAGTGCACATTCTTGACGTTGAGTAGTTTTCATTTCAAGTTCAGATTTCTATTTGGAGCTAACGCTAACCGAGTTGATTAAGTGCTGGTTATGTGTGTTAATTCATCGAAAAAAATTGGTTAGCATATTTCAGTGGTATCAGAGCCAAGATCTTGCCATCCTGTGAATAAGACAGAGTCAGTTGACAGATGAGTGATAGAGAAATCAGATTCTTCACCTAAGTTCAGTTTAGCTTTCAAAAGTTCTTAAGATGTTGCATTTTCTAAGGTCCAGGAATCGTGAGAAGTCAGATTTGATTGTGGCTTCGGAAGAATGTCAGTTCAAGAGGCAATGCGAACATGAGGCTGCCATACTCCGTAAACAATATCAGAGCATGACAGATGAGTTTAAGAACGATGTTTCATTTGACACGTTTTTGAATTGTGCGGTGATTCATGACCCTGGAAAGTTGGCTATGGTCAACTACATCAAAAAAATGATTAAAGAGGAAGTAGAAATTGCCATGGTTGAAGAATCAAGGAAGGAAGAAGCAAAAGGATCTGTTTGTGGTTTGCAGCCCACAAGTAAGCAAATTGAAGAGAAAAATCAGTCAATTAGTGTTGAAGAAGACACAAGCAAGGTGCACATTTTGGTTCAAAATGAAAGTGGGCTTGATGAAGATACCTTGGCAAGTGAGGAGATTAAGTTAGAGTCCCAAAATACATCCCTAGACTTGCATGGGATGGGAAATAATGAAGATTATTATGGTAAGAAGATCATTACAGCAGTCTTGAGTCCTAATAAGGATTCAAGCAATGAAGATCTCGAGACAAATGGCTTCTCAAAAGATGCTGGTGGAACAGTTGTGTGGGATAAGTACGTTGAAGAAGAGCAAGATGAAGCAAATACTAATGGTGTCTTTGAACCAGCCTATGACCATTACGAAAGTGAGGTTGTTGATGGTGATTCCGATGTGTTTTTATCTCCTCTTGTTGAAGATTTAGTGAAGGATAATTCTCTACTTTATGCTGAGCCAATTCCATATGAAGAATTATTGACAAGTGTCCAAGAAGACTTTTTTGGTATGTATGTGGGCACTAATGATAAAATCAGCAACACATCTACTCAAGATAATTTCATTGAAGAAAAGAATGACAAAATATTCAAAGCAACCAGCTTTGATGATTCTTTAATCCGATATAATGCTAGTGACTTGAGTGGTAGTGGGTTTGATTATCAAACTACATCTGTGGAGAAAGTTATAGATGAAGATTTCAGTTCAAGTGGGTTGAGGAGTGACTCATTCAAAGAGTCAATAGTTCAAGAGGAGCATGATGATCTCTTTCCTATTGATCATTGCAATCAAACCTTTCACATTTGGGATCCGGGCGCGATGTCACCAAGGTATGATAAAGAACCGGAGTGGGATAAATTCCCCTTTGATCCTGATGAAGTTCAAAAATCAGTTTGCAATGCAAGTAATGAAGTGATCTTTGGAGGAGAAGTTGCAGCAATGGCTAATGAGAAGTGATTTCTTATGTTGAAGAGAAGAATGTTTTAAAATCAGCAAATGATTTGGATGCCTTTCAAAATTACGCACAAGAAGAGTATGAGAACTTGAAAGGTCAAGATAGAGGTACTAATTTGTTTGAAGAAGTTGTTGACAAGCCTTCGATTCAGGAGATATGCAGTGATAAGATTAGAAAGGAGGCTGATTTTGAAAATCATGTCAAGGAAAACAAATCAGAAAAATTGATGTTTGATGAGCATAGCTTCTTTGCTGATTGGGATCAAGGGCCTAAAGAGCTGCAAGTTTTGAAGGATAATTTATTGGTTTCAGAAGAGAAGATTGTTAAAGTGTTATCAAAATTTGATAACACATATCACTTCATTGCGGAACTTTGCTGGAAGTTTCAATTTGAAGAGAAACTAAATGGAGTTAAAGATGGAGACTCTCTTTCCAAGATGCAATCTATCAAAGAGGCATTGGAATCCATAAAGTCAAATTATTTGCACTTGCTCTTAGATAGGGATCATGCTATTAGGTTTGCAGAGGAGACCTATGATGCCTACCAAGAGAAGGAGGAAGAGATGGATAGGCTTTGCCTTGATCTTACCTTAGCTCATCATTCATTGTGCAAAGCAGAAAATCAACTACCGATTGCAGCCACACTTAAGGAACAAGGAGCTAGTACAAGGATTATGGAGATCAAGCAAATAGTTGAAGGAATAAATGAACTCCATAATGATGAAACATTGCAAAATACCAAGCTAATCCCATATGTTGATGGTGATTGGAAAGTGCATCAAGAGTGTGAACTCATGAGTTGGGGAGAGACTTTGCCACAAGAAGGGATAGTTTGCAGCTATGAGATAGATGATTTGATGGATAATGAACGTGGTATTCAGCATGCTACACTTTGTGGGTCAACAACTAATGATGGGCATCCACAAGTTGAAAAAGTTGAGCTTGAATTCTATGAAGACACCAATGAAAGGGATGAAGAAAGTATTATTGAGAACAACAGTCAATTATCTTCACATGATTTGGTTAATCATAAGGTGATAGATAATTTCTATGAGGGTGTGCCATGTTTTGTGAGTAGTAATCATCTAGGGCCTTTTGATAATGAAAGCATAAGTGGATTCAAGGATGAAGTCTTCACAAGGGAAGTGTGGACTCAAAGAGATTTCTTCATCGTTGGCTTCAAGGTGTCAATAAAACAAGTCTTGGTAGTTGCTGGTCACTCCATTGCAGCAGCAAAGAGTGAAGTTTCTAGACTCATTACTCGTGAAGTTTGGGAGAAAGATGGACCAAAAAAGATTATTTATTTTCTTGACAATCCATCTCTTGAGTTGAGTGATGTTTTGGCTCATCCTAGTCCTTTGAGGGAATGGGAATTATTGAGGACAACATTTATTACGTGCTCCATTGATGTTTTCATGGATGGCCTACATGGGTTTATCAAAGAAGACACTAACTTCTTGAATTTGCATTTTGCTTTGATTAGCAGTTGGAGAAGTGTTGTGTACTCTTTCCAATGCATTATGGGTATCCATGTTTGGAATCCTCAATATGGTTTGATGGAGATTGTTGCAAGTAGAAAAAAGGATCTTTGGAGAGATAAGGATTCAATTCTCAGAATCTTTGATGTGGCCCCCATCTCTACCAATCATTTGATGATTCCTTTGGTTCATCTATTGGTGGATTGGAGAGATGCTTTGAACAAAAGATGGTTTAATGATGGGTTGGAGTCTCTTGAGGGGATGTTTCCAGCCTTGGGCAGGAACAATTGTGATATTATGGACGCTGATTTCCAGTGTCAGAATAGTTGTTCTACTCTTTGTATGCTGATTTTCCTAAAATCAGACTTTAATTGGTTTACTTCAGATGTCATGGGCAGCTGGTATACTTATTTTTTCTCTTCACAATCTCTTATCAATGATGGTTTTTGGTCCCAAAGGTGGGAAATGATGTTTCATAGTGATTTGGATCAGTTTTGGATGGTGTTCAAATTATTTTTCAGTGATCATCTTTGTTCAATCTCTAGCACTAGTGTTAGGGGCAGCGAACCTTTGCTTGATTTGGTTCAATTTTTTGAGACTATGGGGGAGAGATTGGTGGAAATTTTTAGAAATTTTCTTGAATATGTCAGCATTATTCAAAGGGGGTATTATACATCCTTGTGGAGTTTTGAGGATGCAGCTGCTATGACTTTGCAAAGAGTTGTTTTTTCCTTTGCAATTAGCTATGATGGACACACACTTGTTGTTGTGACTCAGTTTGTTACTTTGAGGAGTTATGTTGATGAGAATATTTTTGAGTTGCTTAAATTATTCTTCATTGTTCTCAGAATGGTGATTGACATTGACATTATAGATGGTAATTCCTCAGAGTTTATTGATCATGAGACGCTGCTAGATTTTGATTCAATTCCTTCCATGTTGTTCGACTTGGATTTCAGGCATGTTATCACTTTGAGGTTGCAAGGATGGTTAGTGCAGTTTTGGTGCAATGATTTCATTTGTATGATCAGAGTAGAGCAGCATCAGCATGGTGGGGTTTTTCAGAGATGGACATGGGACCCCGGGATCCTATATGTTTGGTGGGATCAGTTTGGAGTGTTGTGGCATTGCTTGAGGACAAGCAATTTTGGGAAGGGCGGACTATAATGTCCCCATTTTGGCCATACGCTCTTCTTTGACTGATAGCCTATTTCCGGAAATCCGTAGGTTGATCAAAAGTGAAATTAGGGTTTCCTTGCTTGGAGGTTTGTGGCATTTCTAGGTATTTACTATTTTTAGTAAATACTAATTTTTGATGGTCTGTTGTTAGCTTTCATTAAGTCTTGCTTCCTTCATTCTGCTTTGTTGGTTTTGAGGTAAACTTACTATTTGGCAATGGCTATTTTTTAGTAAGTCTAATTTTGGCGTGGCATCATCAGAGTCAACTCAAGTCATCTTGTTATCCATCGGTCTCGGTTTGTATTTGGGTTTGGTTTTCTCCTTGGTGAGTTTGGACTTAGTCAATTTTCATGTCTTGAAGTTGTACCCCATGCCTAGGCTTGATGACTTCAAGTTGTTTTAAAGAAGGGGACATAAAGGGGTCAAGTGAGCATTTAATTATTTAATAAATGCTTTATTGTTGCAATATGAAATGGATGCCTAAAGGGAAGTTGAATGATATTTTATTATTGCAAAAAGTAAAAGGCAAAAGGTGGCGTCCTTTTTGGAAGTTGAAGTGATTCAACTTCTTGGAATTTGAAGAGTTCTTGTTGCTTCATTTGCCAACAAAAGCTTATATATTGCTGCTGTTTGAAGAGCTGATTATCCAATGTTTATGCTAATGTTATGCTGTCAAAATGACAACTTGTTTAATACTTCGAGGGATGCTTACCTCCTAGTTCCAATCCAATTTCGTGTTTGAAAGACAACACCTAGTTGGTCTTATTGCTGCTTCTCAATCAGACTAGCAGATTGTGCTTCAAAGTTGGTGAATTTTGGTGAGAATTTCAGTTTTAATGTTGCTGATGTATACACAGCTGAAGGTGTTTTTCATTTACAGCTTTTGATGTGAATTTATTTTGGTTATGGGTATTTGATCCTTGCAATTCTATGCTAATGGCGATCATATTTGGAGAATTTCAGAATTTAATTCCAAGTATTTGATTTTTAGCAAGAGAAATCGCCCCTCTTGAGGGCCGTACCATCTTGAGAGTGCTTTGGGATTCGTGCAAAATAATATCATGAGTTTTGATGCAGTTTTGTGGTTTGAGTTTGGGCGCCTATCCTCCAAAGAGACTTTGCATTTCGTTTCATTCAATTCAGAGGTATATTGAAGGAGTTGTGATCATTTTTATGAGTTTGCTGTTTGCTGATAGACATTTCCAGATTGCAGATTTTTATATCAGACTTGTTAGTTTTTGATATAATGCTGGTTTGAGCTTCAATTCTTCATCTTATATCATTGTAAATGTTAGAGGAAGTGATACTCTAACTGTTTAATGTTCTTGGAAGATTATCTATTCTATTTGCAGCTGTTCTTATTCTTTGTAAAGCTAGTTAGTAGTACTAACAGCTCTTCCTTTACTTGCTGCAATTTTATATCTGTTTTACACTCCCACAATTGAGTGTAGTTGAGTTTTAGAATAAACTTATATCTTGTTTGTAATTTCCCCCCACGTTATAAGTGGTTGTGTGGACAGTATTCCCCCCACGTTAATAAGTGGAAGAGTGGATTTAAAGGCTGGCTTGCTGCCTAATAATTGTTGTAAACTCACCCACTGAATAAGTGGAGTATTCCCACCACTCTGTGGATGCCCGCCGCAGCGGATGAATTGTTTTAATTGTAATCTTTTCCCCCCACTGTTTGGTGGTAGTGAGGAAATGCTTTTCATGGCTGGTTATCCGCCTATCAGTTTCTAGTTTTCAAATTCAACACTCCGTCATATGTTAGCACCTCGCCCTCAGTGGGATCTTGAGTGCACATTCTTGACGTTGAGTAGTTTTCATTTCAAGTTCAGATTTCTATTTGGAGCTAACGCTAACCGAGTTGATTAAGTGCTGGTTATGTATGTTAATTCATCGAAAAAAATTGGTTAGCATATTTCAATCTATCATACGAACCTATTCCTCTCTCTTGCAAGTTGTATGGTGAACAGTACTTTGCTTCCTTGGCCATACACTCTTCAAAATTCTCTCTTGTTTTGCTATGATTTTAATGTGTTGCACTGACTTTATAATATACTTTATGTTTTTCCATTTCACCTTTTTTATGATCACCGCTTGAAATATTTTAATATTCTTTTTTAATTTTTTCACATTTTTCATTTTAATATTCTCTTATGATTTTTTAATTTTTTGTTTTTTTCACTTTTTGACTTCTCTTTAATCTTTTTCTTTTTGTTCTCTTTATTCTTCTCCTCATTAGTTTTTCTTTTCTGACTTTTTCTTTCATCACCTCTTCTTACTTTTACTTCTAACACATACCGCCACTTATAGGAAAAAGGTGATCTTTTATAGCATTCTTCTTTGCAACATGGCCCGAGGTATTTTAAATCAAAAATCCTATCTACTAGAGGAGTGGGTCCCGTACCTTTATAGCTTTCGTCAATGTATCATCCGCCATACTACTGCTACCATGTAATGTTTCCTGCATCCACTATCGGCAGACCTGTTGGGTTTTCTATGATCTGCCATAGTTCATTTGAAGTCACCAGTGTAGAAGGCTTTGGATTATGTTCTTTGGTGTACTTCATTACCTCCTCGTTGTATCTGTCCGGTTGTGTAGCGATAAAAACATGTCTTTTGCCATTATTAAGGTTTTCAAGCATGGTCCTTCCTTTTCTAGACATTCATCCCATTCATCCTTGTCCTTGTCATCTTCATCCAAGTCGCCTTCATTCTAAACTACTCTTTCCTTTCTTTCCTTCTCGGCGTCTTCGTCAAGTTCAACGGGTAGGTACCCTCTTCGTTCTCCTTTGTAGGGTGCATGAAATTTAGAGTTGCCCCAGACACTTTTCCATAGTGCAGGTGTTCCAAACAGGGCATAGGCTAAATGTTTATGTGCCTAGGGGACTATAATTCCCTCTACTTTTTTCTTGACAAGTCTTTCTTCTACTATTTTCTCACCTCTTGGCACCGTCCAATCCTCCTCTTCTACAAACTGGATTTTAGTTATTCCCCAATCCTTGTCATGTCTCCTTTTTTCTAAAAATAGTCTTTTTTCTAAAAATAGCAATTTCTATTTTTAGTAAGGCTAATTATCCTAATATAATAAGTCAAGTCCTGCAGACAAATCGGGAAAATAATGTCCTTTATGGTGAAATATTTGAATTAGATTTTAGTGACAAATTATTAAATGGAGATTTAAATATTTGGAACCAAGTTGAGTGTGGCTTTTTGGAAAAAAGGCAAAATGGATTTTTTATTGGCTTGTGAAGTAGTGCGAGAAATGGAAATATTTTATTATTTCCCTCGGGTGCACTTGACTTTTGCTTTTATAGTGACTCTGATTAGTCTACAGGCATCACTTCACATAGAAGTTGCATTGGTGCTAAAAGATGGATTTTATGTGGATTTTTGGTTGAGTTGTTTGGCAAGGTTTGTGTTTTGTAGTGCTCATATTTTGATATAGTTTTAGATTGTTGTTGTTATCAGTTTGGTAGTTGTTTTTATCAGAGTTTATTCATGTATTTATGCTTCCCATACTCTATTTAAAGTGCTGGTGATTTTGTAATAGAAAATACAGTGTTTTGGTTGCATTTGTGGGTTTGTTTTCCCTTTCTCATTGTACAAATTGCAGCAGGGTTTTGGGTTGTTGTTTGTTGCTGTCATGAACAATGAAAATAATGTATTGAACTTGTAATATCGGCAGCAACTCATGATTTTTCCCTTGGCACAATGTTTTATGTTAATTTTGAAGAATATAGTTGATTTTTCATTGCACCCGATTTCTCCTTTCATGGGTGTTTTGAGAAATCTTTAATGGCAAATTGAAAATGTTTATGAGGGATATTACAGTGCTATCAGAGATGTGATCTTGCCATCCTGTAGGGTGAATTAATTTTTTTGAGGTGAGTCATGGGTTTCTTTGAATCTCTATTTACGGGAATGATAGAAAGGGACAATGAAATTGCAACCTCCAAAATTGCCAGATGGTATGAAGAATATAAAAATGATAATAATATTCTAACATTCCAAGAATATTTAAGTGAATCAGGAAAAATAATGCCAATGGAAGAAGAAGTTATCAATATTTTTTATGAATACCAAGAAAAACTAGAAGCTTTCCAAGTTGTAGTACCATTTGACAAATATTATAGAAGGAGAAAGGAGGAAAATCAAAAGGAGGAGCCAGCAAAGAAGAGCATTGAACATTTTGATTGTGAAGGAATTTCAAAAGATTGTAACATTTTCCAAGAGACACTCATTGAGTGTGTAAATAGTGAAGAGAATGTTGATGTTGAGCATGTGGAAATTGTTAGAGCATAGTACTTAAATCCCTTTGATGAAGTTATTTTAGAAAAAGAAGGGATTTTGCAAAAAATCTTTCAAAGTGAGTCCGAGAATGATCTTGCTAAAAGGTATGTCCTAGAAGACAGTTCTGATTTTTGCATTGTTTCTAACAAAGGTCCATTATCATTGCATGACTATAATTCACGAGGGTGAAGGAATTAAAAATGGACAATGCACAAGAGTTTGGGATCTAGGTAATTATTGGGATTACCCAATACAAAATATCATAGTGGAGCAAGCACTGGAGTTTCTTGACGATTCATTGTTTGAGCATAATTCTATCATGCCATCTTTTAAAGAGGATTGCATAGGAGACATTAGAGAAGTTGCTGATTTTGGAAGTTATGCAACTCTTAAAAATGAAGACTTTTCAAAAGCCTTGCAGGACAATGAGCAAAGTTACCTTGTTGATAGATTTAAAAGGAAACTTGTGCATAGTGTGAAAAATATATGCTTACAACACATGGATCCCTTCTACAAGATTTTAGTTGATGGCCAAATGGAGATAAAGATAATTAAACTCTTATTGTGGAAATGTGGTAAGAAAAAAATATGTCATTTTGATATTCTGTATTTTATTATAAAGCATAGCATGGTGTTTTGGGGACTAAGTTACATACAAGATTGCTATCTTTGGATGAATGGAGGAGTTTTCAAGAGGGATATTTCAGAAGACAGTTACATTATTCCTAGCATCAAGAAGGCTCTAACTACCAAGGAATTTCTATATGAATTTAATATGACAAAGCTTTCATACTTGGGTCATAACATCAGAATTTTAGATATGTGAGGGAATGCAACACCAAAGTTCTCTACAAGTGAGGTAATCCACTCATATTATGCATTTTTAATTTCATATTTCTCACATCCATTTGTGAAAGAATATGGTGGCATAGGAGAAGGTGATTGGGCTCCGTCAATGCAAAGGTTGAATTCTATTTTGAGTGAGAATAATAAGTTGAAAGATCTAGGAAATGGATTGTCCAACTATGATAGAGAAATTCAGTATGCATCAAATTTTGCCATGGGTTGTAAGTATATAATCAGCACTCATTGCTTTTCAAAGTTTGAGTTGAGAAATAGCTACCAACATATTTGTGTTTGCAAGAAAATGATGAATGAGTTTTTGTCTAGAGGCTAGATGGGTTACATTGAGTATTTGTTCTTATCTATTAATGCATTATGTGTATGAGGAGTTATGTGATGAACTTATTGAAAAGCATGCACATGGAAAGGGTATCTTACCGAATAGTTTTATTGGATTTCAGCTTCCTAACATTTTCAGATTAGTAACTTATGGAGGAAGAACCAAATTGAACAAGTATGAGCACAAGGAAAGTGAGGTGAAGAAACACATGGTCCAAGAATTGCAGCCCAAGAGTCAAATTATAGAAGTCAAAGGATGCCACTTCTTATTTGAATATAGTAATGAAGCAATTCAAAACTTAATATCTACATGGGAGATTGATATTACATACTTGGGCCAAGTCATGAGCACACAAGGTATACATGAGATTACAACACAAGAAGCATTGGAAGGGTTTGTGAAGGTAAGAAGCACATGCCGTCTATTTTCCATTTCAGATTTCTCACATCATTTTGTTAAGGAGTATGGTGTTTCAGGAAAGGATAAATGGACTCTAACAATGCATATATGGGAAATGATGAGAAATGAAAGCATGAAGTTCAAATTTTTAGAAGGGAATTTCTATAGGTATGGAAATTTTTTTATTGTCATTTATACTCATAGAAAGTACAACCAACATTGGGAATATGGAAACTATGAGCTGAAGATGGATTGTTATAGATTGAAGATTCTCTTGATTCAGTATGGTTCGAGTAACGAGCCATAAAATTGGGTAATTGGTAATATGGTTGGGAATAACTACTTTAGAATGATTAATTCATGGTATCTCCTTATCATTCATGAAGATTTGAGGTTTCCAAACATGAAAAATTATTTTATAATCATTTATGAAGTTATGTTGGGTGATAAATATGTGCTAATAGTTGTGCACGGAGAGTACACTGCCTTCTACTAGAATGTTTTATTGCTTGCAGATTTGGTACTCAGAATATTCTGGTATGATTATTGTTGTCATATGATTTTATTGGTTGGTCCTCTATAGTACTCTTGCTGTCCAAAATCATTCCATGGAGCTGCAAATAATATCCTCCAAGTTAAGGTAAAGTTTGAGATAATCAATGTACTTTTTAGTATTGTGGATCTCTATTCCCCAAGGGTGAAAGAATGTCATGTCCCCAATTTTGTAACACTAAGAGATTAAACATTGAAATACAAATAAATAAAATTACTAATAAAATACATATTAGAAATATAATTACTATAATTATAATTATCATAAAATAATATTATAATTATAAATACCAAATATAACATTATAAATATTAAAATATAAATATTAATAGCTTAACATTATTATTATAATAAATGAACATATATATATAAATAAAACTAATATATAGAATAGTATATTTTAAGAAAACATTCGCACAAGTCTATTGGGCGCGACTGGCATGAATGAAGAAGCGGCATCTAAAACCTAAGAGAAGCGACAGTGATGAATCGACGTGACTCTCCCACCCATCAAGTATAATTAGAGGCTCAACCCAATGCAAAGAGGAAGGCTGGAAAAAAAGATATAAAAAGGAACAGGTTCTCTAATCTGCAATCAATAGGAGCAAATAGGAACTGAACATTCCTTGCTTATAAGCTATTTCTCTTTATTGGTCATGGGAGATGGAGTTGAAACGTCTCATGTGGGGTAGCATGGATTTATACTAGAGCAACGTTAGTTTCATCAAGGTTCTTTCGAGAGTATTCAATACTATGGCAACGGGGTTGTTTGAATGGTAAAATGAAGATGCCTAGAAATGAACCGACCCTTAATGAAGACAATACATCGAATAATCAGGGGTGAATCATAAACGCCTTCAAGAGTCTTGTAGACTGGAGGCTCACGAATACAAGATAGGGAATAGAAGAGAACCAAACAATCATCAATCCCTAGGGAAGACAAAGGAATCAAGGATAAGAAGATATCGAATGCAAGAGAATATGAATCATCAAGCGTTGGAAAATGTATGTAGAAGACAACGGTATTAAATTGCAAAACCTCTGATATATGTAAAAGCATAGCCAACAGAGAGGTAAGTATTATAATATATTTAAATAAAGGTTTACGACTAATTGGATATGCAGAAGGTAAGACTAGTAGATTTAGATAGCACATACATTATTAATTTACATCTTAGTAATCACTTATAAATATACATTTAATATATATTTGGGTATGTTATGGTTTATGAATATATCTAAATATATATTGAATGGTTAAATATAAATGACAAGTACATATACTCAAGCAGATAGGATGTACCCATAATATATTTTAGCATATTATGATTTAAGAATATGTTTGAACATCTTAGGATGGATAAGTATATTGAGAGTTGGAACGACATGTTAACAATTGATAAGTCTATATTAGAATTCATAGATACATCATAGATGGCGGGCCCATACAATATGTATAAGACAATATATATATAATGCACTATTTGTGATTATCCAATAATGATGCTTGTAGCAATTATTGAGTCTTATAAGTAATAATGACTCTATTCATTCACTATGATGATAAGTGGTACAATAGAATACCATTTTTGGGATCTTGATAGATGTTTAATATCTACCCTAATGTACTTAGGAAATATAATATAGAAGAATCATTCATAAGAGTGATAAGGAAGAAATGAGTAACCCTTTGACAAGAATGAAATGTTTGTATCATTTTTTGGTCTTATTAGATATTATCACTGAAGCTTATTGATGTTTAAACATTACTAATGTCTCTTTGAGAATCACTTTGAGTGCAAGTTTTAGGTTGAAGTGCTTCCACTAGAAAGGGGTCATTACAAAGAAGAAATTGCTTATAGAATGTGTACTTGTTGCATGATGCTATTTTTTTCTTCTCTATTGAAGTATTTTTGTCATATATTTGTACATGAAGCTAAAAGTAACATCTCTCAATTTGAGGTAAAATATGGGTCTTATGTCGTGCATTCTTGTAATGCAAATTTGGGTACTTGGAAGGTAAAAGAAGTAATTATTTCTAAGTTATGTATCTGCTGTTATGAAGGATATATTTCTAGTTATACCAATTTCATTGAGTGTTAAAAATAGATTTGTATCATCATCATTTGTTTCAGAAGTGCCAGCTGCAATTTTCCTAATGACCATGCATCACTAGCTAAAGACCCAAAACAGTTTGCAGGGTTACAATTCAGATTTGGGAAGAGTATGCATTGTTGTTGTATGATGTTAATATCTATTCCTCAACTATATTATTGCTGCTATATATCATATTCTGAAGTTGCATACATCATCCATCAAGCTGAGGAAAAGTTTGGAACAAATAGTGTTGTTTCCTACAGACAGTATCCCAACAACTCCAAGATAAAAGGGGTAATTGTTTTAAAATGTATTAATTATATTAAATGATTATTATTATGTTCTAATAGTCCATTGTGTTGCATAAACCAAATCTATATCAAAGGCTACAAGGACTTTTGCTTTATCCTCCTTGGTGACCGTGCGCATACACAATTTTGGAGAAAGATTGAAAGGGAGAGATTGTTAATTGAAGAAGATGCTAAGCATGCTACAAGAACACAGGAATATGGGATATGAGGTTGCATATTAAATATTGGTTTCATGATATTACACAGCACAGGAACATTTTTAAGGGATTCTTCATGATTCTTAAAAGGAAGAAGCAACTTCATGCAAATATAGGATCAAGGCTTGGTATCCAGATTGGTAAGATTGATCAAATTGGCTTACATGATCTTGGAGATATATGTTTACAATTGCTTGAGGACAAGCAATTTTGGGAATGAAGGACTTGTCATGTCCCCTTTTTCTAAAAATAGTAGTTTCTATTTTTTGTAAGGTTGATTATCCTAATATAGTAAGTCAAGTCCCGCAAACAAATCGGGAAAATAATGTCCTTTGTGGTGAAATAATTAAATCAGATTTTAGTGACAAATTATTAAATGGAGATTTCAATATTTGGAGCCAAGTTGAGTGTGGCCTTTTTGGAAAAAAGAAAAATGGATTTTTTATTGGCTTGTGAAGTGGTGTAGGAAATGGAATATTTTATTATTTCCCTCAAGTGCACTTGACTTTTGCTTTTACAATTAGTAAAGAGGAGTTACACAATTATTTCCCTCATTTTGGCATGGAATATTGGCACCCAACTTTGGCTTTTGAATGTGGATTACTTAAGGGAAAAAATCAGCATTTTCATTCATTCTATGCTTGTTTCTTTATTCACGGGTTGTGGCTCTCTTGCAAAGGCTGATAAACCATTTTAGGGATAATCTTTGAGGTGGAAAACCAAGGGGATTTGGACTCAAGGACAGTGGCTCTGAGGGTCTACAAGCGTCACTTCACACAGAAGTTGCATTGGTGCTGAAAAATGGCTTTTATGTGGATTTTTGGTTGAGTTGTTTGGCAAGGTTTGTGTTTTGGAGTGCTCAAATTTGATATAGTTTTAGATTGTTGTTCTTATAAATTTGGTAGTTGTTTTATCAAAGTTTATTCATGTATTTATGCCCCCCATACTCTATTTAGAGTGTTGGTGATTTTATAATAGAAGATATAGTGTTTTTGTCATGTCCCTGAAATTGTAAATATGAAAATAATCAAACATCGAAATAAATAAAATAAATAACCAAATACATATTAAAAATATATATATATATATAAATATAAAACATTAACATTAATATTATAATTATGATACTATCATATTCCTCCCCAAGATGATAACACAAATAATAAGATAATAAAGATATTGATAATTTATTGCTATCTCACTTTAATATGAAATATTAAAAATACAAATAAATAAATATCAAAAATAAAATAATAGTTATAAACTAAACTATCATGATGAAGATAATATTACAATTATGAGTCTTATTACCAAAGGAAACACAATTCTCAAATAAGCCACTTCACTAATTGTAACCAAAGATTATATTAAAATTTAAGAAGCTATCAAATATACATTACATCTGTTCTAACTAAAGTCATCGAATCATTAAGAAGCTAACAAATACTCATTATATTTATTCTGACCAAAGTCAGCAAACCAAGAAGTGAAGGTTCCTAAAGCAGCATTTGACTCTAAAGGTGGCAGTGTCTTTCCAAGAGACACGTCGGTGGGAAAGACTCTTCAAACAAATTAATATTTATGCAGGTCTCTCTCACAGACAAGAGTATCATCGCGGGAGTTTTAGAGAGACACGATGGGAAAAAGAAACAAATAAAACATTTAAAAGTTAAGGAGAGAACATAGGGAAGAGGAGGGGCATCGATTGGGAAAAGTAAGAGCAAGACCCAAAAGCAGCCAATAAGGTTAATCTATCAGTAATCTGTCAGTGCCAATTAAATTATGATTTCAGAAATTTAGAATTAGTGTATTAATTAGTTTAAGCTTATTTCCAGAATTATAAATTAATATATATTATGGCAGAATATTGATGAAGGATTGTAATATTGTTTAGGATGATTCATGCATAATACCTTGATAGCATATTCATAGCTCACTGTATATTACTTATGTGATTATTGCAAATATATATATATATATATATATATGGATAATATGTAGACTCATGCAAAGAGGAGTATTCTAAGTCCGAAGATAATCAGTAATGATTATATATATTCATATACACTTTATATGTGATTATCCAATAATAATGCTTGCAGCAATTATTGAGTCTAATAAGTAATAATGACTCTTCATTCACTAGGATGATAAATGGAACGATAGAATACCAACCTTGGGATCTTGATAGATACCCTAATGTACTTATGAAATATATTATAGGAGAATCACCCATAGTAAAGGAAATGGATAATCCTTTGATAAGAATCAAATATTTATATCATCTTTGATCTTGTTGGATGTTATTAGTTAAATTTATCAATCTCTAATGTTTCTAATGTCTTCTTGAGAAACACTTTGAATGCAAGAATCGGGATTAGGTGCTTTCACTAAAAAGGGGACATTACAGTTTTGGTTGCATTTGTGGGTTTGTTTGCCCTTTCTCATTGTACAAATTGTAGTAGGGTTTTGGGTTGTTGTTTGTTGCTGTCATGAACATGAAAATAATGTATTGAACTTGTAATACCAGCAGCAACTCATGATTTTTCCCTTGGCACAATATTTTATGTTAATTTTGAAGAATATAGTTGATTTTTCATTGCACCCGATTTCTCCTTTCATGGGGTTTTTGAGAAAATCTTTAATGGTAGATTGAAAATGTTTATGAGGGATATTACAGTCTTGCTCTTCCGTGATTCCATTTTCACTTATAGTCCAGTCGTCTTTAGTTGTGTATCCCAACATATTTATCCTGATTGGTGCTTCATTTCTCTCCTAGTACAGTTTCAACTTCAATCCATTGATGGTGTCTTGTAACAGAGTTCCGTCTAAATTCAATTTTCCTGGTTTAATCTCATTACGATCGTTAATGCTTTAAAACTAACTGGCTAGGTTGGAATCTCATTTAGTGAAGGTGTTTGTCGTGCCACTGTTTCCTTCTCTTTCACATTTCCTTTGTCGCACATTGAGCTAATATTCTTTGTTCGTCGAGTTTGTTGAGTTAGAATAATTGATTGTCTTGCCAAGTCTATTCTCCACAACTATTCTAAAGCTCGACACCATGTATTTCACTAGCACTATCGCCTCTCGACCATTCATTAGCTGGAAAGGTGTGTGCCCAGTCGTCACCTTACAGGTCATACAGTATGCCCATAGTACGACAAGTAGCTTGTCTTCCTAGTCAGCTTCTTCTCTGTTGCACGACTTGTGTAGAACTGAGACACATACCTTGTTTTTCGACTTTGCTTGTCTATTCGCTCTCAAGTAGTATGGACGTGACAAATTATGAAAGATCCGAAACTCTATTGTTATCAAGTGAATGACATGGATGACAAAGTGTCCTCCCTTGTTGATTGTAATCTGGATTGGGATGTCGTACCGAGTGAATATCTATCTATAGATGAATCTTGCCGTACTAACTGTCGTGTTGTCTAGTAGTGCTCGAGCCATTTCCCATTTCGTCAAGTACTTGATAGCAACAACTATGTATCTACACCGATGTAATTGGTTGACTTTCAATGGACCAATGAAGTCTAATCCCCATCGTTCGAAAAGTTCTGGTGGTTGAGATGGAAAAAGTGTCATGTAATCCCTTTTGAGAGGTTTGCCAACTCTCTAACATGTGTCACATCCTACCACCCACACTTGGGCATCTGTGTGTATGGCCGGCCACCATAATCCTACCAAGAGAAATTTTCACGTTGTGGCATCCAACCCCATATGTCCTCCAACCATACCTTCATGTGCTTCCTTGAGTACCCTTGGAATTTCTTCCTGCATGACACATCATTTAAACACATGATCCGATCCCATTTTATAACAAGCCATTAATGAGCTTAAGTGTTTTGCTCTTCAGTGCTAGCTTTCATCTCTATCCTGGTGGCATCTATTTTGGAAATGTGGATGTAAATAGGTACTTTTTGATTTGCTCATACCATGGTAGTGTGTTGCGATTTGAAACAAGTGTGCATCAAGGAAATCTAGTTCACTCCCTCAAGTCGTTCACCAGACCAGATTCTCAATAACTAGTTGGTGATGACATGACTCTTCCTTGGTCATACAATTATAGTGGACATGAATTCTTGTAGCAACAAGAGCCATCAGCTTACCCTTCCCTAGATGATCGGTTTGTTTACCAAGCACATGAGGGCTTGATGGTCAACATAGAACATGAAGGGTGTTGCTAGCAAGTAGTGTCTAAATTTTTGCACCATTTATACCATTTTGAGGGCTTCCCTCTCTATCATACTATAATTATTTTCTCCCTTTAACAACAACCGGCTTGCAAAAAATACCAAGTGATCCAACCCTTGCACTCCTACTTGTGCCAATGTTGCTTTGATTGCATAATTTGAGGTGTCAATATGCACATGAAACTCTTTGCTCAGTTTGGATATGCCAAGATCGGTGAACTAATTAGTTGTACTTTCAACTCGTTTAAGGCTTTTTTTGGTTCTTCCATCCACACAAATGGTTGTCCCATTTTGCTAAGTACATCGAGTGGGTAGGAAATTTGGGCAAATTTTTTGATAAACCTTCTATAGTACCCAACAAGACTGAGAAATGACTTCACACCAGTGATGTTTTGTGGGGCTTCCATTTGCACAATTACCCTTATCTTGCCAAGGTTTGTCTTGAGTCCTACTTTGCAAACTATGTGGCCCAACAACTTGCCCTATGGTACCATGAATCAACACTTCTTTGGGTTCAGCGCCAGTCATGCTGCTCTACACCATTCCATATACTCTTTGAGTGCCTTCAGATGTTTCTCTTGGTCACTGTAGATTGACCAGTCTTTGAGGAACACTTTGAAGTTTCCCATCGACATTTTATCAAAGATATGTAGGATGATTCTCTAAATGTTACCAGATTGTTGTATAACCTGAATGACACCTGATTGTACGCATACACTCCATCTTCGGCTACAAATGTTGTCTTTAGCTTGTTTTCTTCAATGATGCTTATCTGATTGTAGCCTAAGAATCCATCCACGAAAGAGTACATTTCATGACCAACCACTTCTTTGAGGATTGTGTCAATGAAGGGGATCGGGAAGGGATCCTTGATCGTCACTGCATTCAAACTTCTAAAATCTATGCATATCCGAATTTGTTTGAAATCTTTCTTGAGTGATATGATGATTGGTGAGACCTAGTCATTCACTTCTACTTTGAAAACGATTCTTGCTTCTAGCATTTTCTCGATTTCTTCTTGTACCTTAGCAGCGTAGTTTTTATTCATTCGGTAGGACCTTTTACGTAGGAAAATGCATCCTTGTACATGAATATTTTGAATGCTGCCGCCTTCAGTACGGAGTCTCAATCATATCCGACCAAAATTGTCTTTGGTTTGTCTTCATCCCCCAAGTTCACCTTTTTCATCCTTGGTTCCTCGTACTTGATTATTTTGTCTCGTTCCAACTTGTGGGCTAGTTTATCATCCAATTTTGCTGCTCCCTCCTTGTATTCTCCATACTCGATAGGAAATGTCTGTTTGGTCATGCCCTTATCTTCTTCCTTGATCTCCCCGATCTGTAGCATGTTGCACTCTAAGTGGAACACCTTCAGTCTTCCATCTACCAATGGAATAGACTATTGATATCAAAGTTGGAAAACTTGGACTAGGTGCGGACTTGGCAGCCCAAAATAGGACTCGGACACGAGACTTGGCAAAAAAATCGGCTAGGACTCGGCAAAGAAGAAAACCGTAGTTTTACCAAAAAAAAAAAAAAAATTAATGCAATTAGAGAACGTAAGAGCCTAATTTCATTATCAATTTCTCATAATTCAAGTATTCCACATGTTATGATCTTCAAACACTCAATATTTGAAATTTCATCATTCATACTCAGTTTCAAATTTTCAAATGATAGAAACAAACAAAAAACAAGTTTTAAACATTCATAATTTCATACTCATTATTTCCAAGCGATGCCAAGAGTTCTAAGTTGGGAGTCACTCGCCAAGACTTGGGAGTCCTAGCCTAGACTCTCCAGGACTCAGCTCGGGAGTCCTTGGCGAGTCGACTCGGCAAGCCCTAGGACTCGGGAGTCCCAAGAATCTTTTCCAAGACTTCGAGAGTCCTCAAACTATGGTTCAGATAACTTGTCTCCTCTTCAGAGCAGCTCACGAGATCAAGTTCCCCTTCATCATTAGGTTCCATAAACTTTCTTTCTTCATTTGTATCTAATTCTCCTTCATTGGATTCTAACTCTGAGGACACCAATTCTTCACTCACCACTTAATTCTTTAGGTCAATTATGTACTTAATCTTGCCGCTCTCGATGAAGAGTGTGTTCCATTTCCAATTGTGGTCTGCCTTGGCTGCAATCAGCCACCTTCTCCCTAGCAGTACATCCTACACCTTCTTTTGTAGTGGGATGATAACAAAGTTCAACAAAAACTGTTGTGTGTCAATTCTCACCTTTCGTGCCATTAGTGTACCCAAAGGTTTGATACCATGCTGATTGGCGCCACCAAGTGGTATGTTGGTGGCTAGAGAGTCAGTTTCCCGAGACACTTCCAGGTCTCCTCCGATAGTACATTGACACCTAAACCTCTATCGACAATGGTGTTTGTGTCTTTCCCATGATCTCCATCTATAAGATGATTGGCTTCCTCCCAATGTTCACCATGAGGAGGATTGGATCGGGTTCTTGTTTATCTTCAGTTAGTGGTACTACTTCATCCTAGCTTGTGCTTCCCTGTCAAACTTCACTGTCACCGACTATATTCATAATTGCCACACTCAGTTGTGGCATTGTTTGTAGAAGATCTATTACCTTGATGGGTACGGTTGTCTACAACATCTTATGTATGATGTTCTTCTCAAACTCTGATTGTAATGACGTACTAGCTACTTCATTGAAAGTTTTCCTTTCCTTGGCCATCACTTGTTCTACTTCCACCTTGGCCTCTTGGAGTCTTTCCTTCTCCATATAAGGATCTGTGTACACGACTTTCTCTTTTTGTGCTCTGGTAATTGCCAAAACCTCCTCGCCTTCCACTTCCAACATGTTGATACCTTTCTACTTCAGGCAGTCGGTGTCTTCATGGTCACTTATTCTGCACCATTTACATAACATTCCTCCTTTTCCTTCATTGTTTTGGCACTCTCTGACGAAATGACCCCATTCATTGCACTTTCAACACTGGATCATGAGTCTTCCTCTACAATTGTACTAGATTCAGCTTCTCGGCCCACTGTTGTTATCTCGACCATTATTTCCTCATTTGTTGCAATACCCGCTAGGAGATTCATTATTGTTGTTAATGTTTTGAGGTTTAGATGTTGTTGGTGGGGTTGACTGTTCATCCTGGGTGAAGAGAACTTGTGTACTTCTTTCTTGTCTTTAAATTGTATAGGAATTCCTTAATGGAATGTCCCAGTATTTGACAGATATCACAAAATAATTACTTTGGACAATTATTTTTGTGACCTATTTTGCAATCAATGCACCATAGTTCTTTAGGTTCTTTAGAGGTTTCTTTGTTAGCCCTCAGTTCTTTCATCATGCACATCATGTCTTGTCGGAGAGCTTGAACAGTTTTGGATTCTTCCTCACTGCTTTTGTCTGTGCTCTCACTGTCATTCATCTTTCTTTTTGTTTGAGAGGATGTTTTATTTTCATCAATGTCCATTGCTCGATTGTAAGCCTCGTCGTACAACGATGGAGGTACTACCCTCATTTTCTTCTGCAAAGAGGGAATTAATCCTTCAACGAATCACCGTTTCTTCAGTCTATCGGCTAGCTGGTTTTCTAACTTTACGAACAATTCCTTGATCCTCTGATTGTAGGCTTCTACATTTTCATGTTTTCCTTGCTTTGTGTTATATATCTCCGCTACGATTTTGTTGTCATCTCTTAGAAGTTTGAATTCTTCCTGAAATGCTCTTTTTAATGCCTCCCATGTGGCTTTGTGCACTACATCTAATTTTGTATACCAATCGATTGCTCTGCCTTTGACAGTTGTTGGAAATGCTCTCAGCAAATAATCTATGTCTTCTTGGCCACTTGTTATCCATGTGGTCTTGCAAGTTTTACAATGTCTCAGTGGATCCTCTGCCCCATTCCCCACAAATTTTGGCAATTTTTGCCTTTCCCACTCGGACTAACTAGTGGAGTCACCATTTTTCTTCCCTAATGTTCTCCCCATGCATTGGACCTATTTGGACTATTTTGCTCAGTACATTCCAATACCTATCCTGCACTCAAAACCATGTATGAACCCCTCCACTCATCCACCCTCAACGTCTACACTCTAGGTATCTTGGGGGTCGTTCTTGTACTCCCTTCGTCCAGGGGTCTTTGGTTTGGATCCTCCAATTCTCGATTCTTCTTTCGATATGGATAATTCTCGGATGCGACATATGTTGTTTCTAGTTTCTTTTGTTAATTCATTTTCAGAGTCTATTTGTTCTTCATCATTCGATACTTTCTCTACAGATAGTTGTCTTGGTTGATTGGCAAGGTCTTGGTTTGTTTCTTCAGTAATTCGTCCCAATCATCATCATCTTTCCTCTTGTTCTTTTACTCTTGAGGATCTTCGTAACCATTCTTCAAATGATTCTTGACCGCTTGGAATTTGGTTTCTATACTTGTTTGGTTGTACGAGCATTAATTTTCGAGAGTATGTCTATGACTAGTGTCTTGTTCTTCCTCCCATTTGTTTCCTTCTTCGTTCTGTTGTAGTATTTGCTGCCTTCATAGTTCTTGGTCCCTCTCAGCCGGAAGGTCTTGCAGTCTAATATAGTTACGTGCTATCAATCTCAGTAGTCTATCAAGCAGGTGATCGACTTTTGGGTTGACCGTGAGATTGTCTTAGACGGCTACTTCAGCGGCCTCTCACCTATGAGTCTCTCTGTACATGCTCCCTCAGCAAGATATCCCACAAATTTATGAGATCTTCCGTCAACATGTCTTCTCTTTCTTCATTAGCTTGTACTTGCTCTTCAACTAGCTGACCCATTACAACACCATTATTCATGTCTATGTGTTATGTACGAGAGTTCGTATCAGCAACGACACCAAATGTTTACTCACTTATTCCACTTGACAGTTATAGAGTAAACGAAAGTAATAAAACATAAAACATGATATATAAGTACTTGCATAGTTCATGAAGGATAAAACTTGATTCTCATTTATTCAAAGATTTGCAACGAGTACATCAAAAGCATAATAGCAGTCCCCGATAATGAACAATAAGGACATATAAATAGTCTACCACTATTGGTTAAGAATACCAACTCTCAACAACTACCAACCAACTACAACAACTGTAAGGGACTTAACACATAAAACCAAAACAGAATCATTTATTTATTTACTTACTAACTAGCCAACTAAAACATTTGCAATTTTCAGCAAACTACTCACCCACCACGGGTTACTTACAATGTACTCAAATCATTAAATATCAACTAAAGTGACTTCTTTGTTTGCACTAAATAGTAGCATGTTATTCACCATCTACCTGCAACTTGACCTTACATTAGATCACTTTAATTGAGTTATAATAAATGAACTGTACCAAGAACATTAGATTATTGATTTTGTATCCACTTATGTTGTGCTTCACTTGTACAACATTAAACAATTTTAAACAGTGGATATAATTTAGTTTTGACCTTAGGACTTCATACATGGACCTAAGCATTTGCCTATATCAATTTATATAAACATTTTTCTTTTTGTTAAAATACCTTCGGTTAAAGGAATCAAGGCCCAGAAAATGGTTAGCAAGATGCCGACCACACATGATGTTAACTATCCATCCTCAAAAATGAAAAATAAAAACTTAGTTCAAAGAACCATCCTGCTCATCATACAACCATTCTGGTGAAAAATAGTTCAGTCACTTTCAAAAATGCATTCTATTCTCTCTTCGGCATAACTAAGTGAAAATATATTTAAACCTAAGTTACCGGTTCGGGTTCGGGGACGGGTTCGGGTATGAGAACCCGGTACGTTGGTACAGGCAAAATTTTTTTAGGGGTTTGGGTGCGTGTGTGTATATATATATATATATATATTAATATATTATAAATATATAAATTTATTATGTATTATATATACAAAAAAATAAGAGAAATATAGAGAATTGTAAAACTAAATCATTTCATAGTATGATACTTGATCATTGATCAATGCCAAATGCCAAAGATAAATATTAAATGCCAATTGATAGTTGAAAAATATTCAAATAAAATTACTGAATTACAAAATGTAGTTCATGAAACATTGAAACATGATTCAATGTTCATTGTTCAAGTGCTCATCAATCATCAAAAGGATTGTCAGAATCATCGTGACTTGGATTTTGAGCGGTTTGAACTTCAAAATCATCATCATTTCAACACAAAGCGGATCCAACACCATGTGATATGTCATCAATATCACCCACATCATCCATAGTGGCTCTAGCAAGATCTTGAATGGTTGCATCCAAGTCAGTAGACTTGGGTGCTACATCCCAAAGCCTCGCTACTGCCCCTGCCTGTATTGAGGATCCTTACGTGACAGAAGACGCAAATTGGAATGAATATACACTAAGTCTTCAACTCTTTTTGCAGCCAACCGGTTACGCTTTACTAAGTGGATAAAGGAGTATGTACTCCAATTCTATTCAACGGCAGAAGAGCTTGCAACTTGGAGAGAAAACCAACAAAATTAAAAATAAAATAAAAAAATGCAAGATAAATTCAAGAATGTTAAGTGTTAAATTTTACAATACAAGTGGCAAAAAAAAAAAAACTTGTGAGAGGATCTTGATTGCAAGAGGTTGGAGGTACATATAATCTTGACCATGGAGGTACCACCATGTAAGAGCATCCATTTTGTATTGGTCTCTAGCAACAGAAGCGGTATGATTTTTTGATTTTCCTGTGACAAACATTCCAAATTCTCTCATGACACTTGTATGCACTTCTGGATCACTGAACATTCTACTAAATGTCGTCTTATACCCATTAGCAACTTCAGAATCTCTATATGGCGGTATTCTCCCTGGGATAGAAAGTACTTCAGTGGTATAGTACCTTGGAGATAAGGCATATGCAAGGAGGTGCAATGGAGTTGTCATCTTGTTCCAATGATGAAGAACAATTGCTTCCACCCTTTTGTACAAGGTGTCTTCAGGATCATTCTCTCTTTTTTGTATTTGTATTTTTATTTTTTCCAACATTGTGTCCATGCTATCATAGACATCCCCCAAGCATGGTTCATCTGTATCAGCAAACCGAAGCATAGACATGATAGGTTCGGTGAACTCCAATACATAATTCACACTATCCCACCAATCATCATGCAAGATCAATGCCTTGACCTTTTGGGCCCTCTCTGAATTTGATTGCTTCCATATACCCCATTTGTTGCTAATAACCATTTGACTCAATGCATCTTTCACCTTCACAAGTCGTCTCAGAACAATTGTGTGAGATGCAAACCGGGTCTCGGCAACCTAAGAACATGTTAATAGTAAGTTAATAACACATTTAAAATATGTAAATAATGCAAAAAATTATTTTATTCAATTATGTAAAACATGACATAAATGATAAATGAAACTAAATAAATTAAATTTACCTTCAACAATTCCAATCTTGAAAAAGTTCTGAAAATTGCTTGTGACATATGGTGGTTTGTCACAAACATCTGGATCTCCTCAGACTCCTAGTATATTTCTTTCACCCAATCTATTTGGTTGCCAATTGCTTGCATCACCAAATTGAGGGAGTGTACGGTGCATGGTGTCCAAAAGATGTGCTCATATCTAGCCTCTACCAAAGCACCTGTAGCCCTGCAAACTTTTGCATTGTATGTAATTACTTGGACAACATTTTCACTACCCACCATCTCTATGGAGTCAATGAGAATCCTGGAAATGAACTTTGCATCTTTCACTTCCCCTTCACAGTCAACCGCCCTCAAAAACATTGCCCCCATGGGGGACACTGCAATAACATTAATCAATGGACGGTTTTTGCAATCTTTCCATCCATCGGAAACAATAGATACACCTGTTTCAACCCAAGAATCTCTAATTGGTTTTAGTTGGGCCTCTACAAATTTCTTCTCTTTTTGCGATAAGGTGGTACGTACCTTTTCATACCCAGGACTTGTGAAACCAGAAGGTGCACTATTTATTGCTGACACCATGTCCCGCCAATATGGTGATCTCACCAAGTTGAATGGAAGACCATTGGCATAGAGGCAACGTGCAATTTTTTCTTCAGCAATATCTCTTGCCTCCATTTTAAATGCCTTCTCTAATGGACCTCTCTTGCGGGTGGTGGTTTCTAGTTCTTCATCTTCTTCTTTTGTAGAGGGTATAGACAAGAAGGGATGTCTAGAGGGCCTAACTATCTTAGTGGGTAATGTTGCTGTTTGTTTCTTTCCGGAACTGTAACTACTTTGTTTTCCTCTTGCAACCGAATTGTCATCATCTTCTTGTTCTTTTATAAATGCTGCTATTTGTACAGCAGAAAACCCCTTCTTATATGGGCCCTCACACATATTAATCCCTTTACCACCAGGGCCCATAAAATGAAGTTTCACTTGGTAATAGGAGCTATTATATTGTGTATTGCAAAAATTACACTTCCAAACAAACCCCCCACCTCTAGGAATTTGTGAAATTCTTGTGGTATGACTCCATAAAGGAGATCCTTTATCAATTTTGAACTTTTGGCTTCCCTCCCCACCCACTGAACTTTGACTACTGGCCATTGTTGCAATCTATAAAAAAAATGAAAAAAAATATATATACTTGAAAAAATTCTTCACAAACTTGAAAAAATCCATCAAAAACTAAGAAACTTAAAAAAATTCATCAAAAGATTAAAGAATAGGGTTTAAATGCATACCTTGAACACTTAAATCTCCTTTGTAGAAGCTATTTGCCACTCCACAATTGATCTCCTTCGAATGCAATCACCTCCCTTCAAAATGCTAAGATGGAGAGAAAATATGGAGAGAGCAAAATGAGAGGTAAAAATGAAATGTTTTAGTGTTGAAAGGCCTCATATTGGGTCGTTTTAGGGTTAAGAGGCAAAATAATAATTAATTTTTTTTTTTTTAAGTGTTGGGCCGTGGGTTCTCCCAGGTACGCCTGGGTACATGGCTGGTACCCCCAGGTCCGCGTACCTTTGGGCCAGATACGCGCTATCCCACAGGGCTGGGCACACACCCTGTGCGTACCCACAGGCAAACCCGTACCGGGTTCGAGGCCTATGGGTACGAACCCTGCAACATAGATTTTAACAAATTTTGACAAAAGTTAATGGCTCTCAAAAAATCTGGCCATAAAGAACCATCCTGCTCATCATACAACCATTCTGCTGAAAAATAGTTCAGTCACTTTCAAAGATGGATGCATTCTATTCTCTCTTTAGCATAACTAAGTGAAAATATATTTAAACAAGTTTTGACATAAGTTAATGGCTCTCAAAACATTTGGCCATAAAAACCATCCTGCTCATCATACAACCATTCTGCTGAAAAATAGTTCAGTCACTTTAAAAAATGCAGTCTATTCTCTCTTCAGCATAACTAAGTGAAAATATGCTTAAACAAATTTTGACAAAAGTTAATGGCTCTCAAAAATTCTGGCTATGAATGATATGTAATGAGTAAGCTGACCACGAATAGTGATCATATGGACTTATAGTACTGATATTAGCCATCTTCATTGGCTTCTGGGCACAACTAATATTTTTTTCAAGTTTTGTATAATTCAATCTAAGGGGAGAAAACATAGAGATAACAGGATAGCTACTGTTCATAGTTCATACCCTTCAGATGGACCTTTATCTGATAACTCTCCTTGTCCTACTTGTTTAGATATTGTATCTAATTCCAGCTAGGATACAAGTATCCGGTTTCTATTTTTGAGTCTGCATGCAAAGTTGCAAATAGACCTCATGCTTTTCACTTCTAGCAATCTCATTTGATGTTTCTTACAAGTGTTGAATCACTTGCTAAGAACTCATAATTGATGTTCATGTATATTGCAATATACCTCTTCTCAAGCTATTATGCAGGGTCCTCGAACATCAGGTTCAATGTGATCTCAAACAGCAATGAGAACAGGCAACAACAAAACAGAAAAAATATAGAGCATTGAACAGTTATATAACAACAAATAAAGAAAGCAATACCAAAGATTGAAAGAATGATCTATAAATTTGATTAAATTGTCTTCATATTTATAGAAAACTGAAGCATACTAACAATTTGAAAAAATATGAAGACAATTTTTTAAACATCTCTTCATATATAATGATTAGAACATACTCAGGCTGAATCCAAGGGTCTGGGGCAGGACCTGACTATGTTACCAGGTTCTGCATGAACCCTGTCTAAACCCAAACTGGTCAGCATGGGTTATGATATTGGTCTATGTCCAACCTGGGTTTACCTAGTGTCCTGCCCCAAGCTTCTGAATGTACCCAAGCTGAACCCAAAGGCCTAGGGTGGGACCCTGAGCAAACCAGGAAGAGTCCACTTGGGGAACCCAAAAACATAGATTCTTAATGAAAAAAGGAAAAAAAAACTAACCCTAATTAACAACTTACACTTGATTGGGTATGAGGGGAATCAAGCTGCTAAATGACATGGTGTACCTAGTGAGAGTGACACCAGCACTTCTTGTCAATCCACCGAACCAGCTGATGACATTGATGCTCTCAACGAAGAGAATTATGATGATTTCTATTGGTCTTATATGTGCAGATATGCTAACCATTTTTATTTATTTTTAACAATTGACAATAGACATTGAATTATCAATTATCAGCTGTGCTCTGTATTTAATTACGTATATTTTTGTGCACATAATGTGCATCTATGTATAGTATAGCCAAACCCAGACGTCTGAAACAGGGGAAGAAAATTGGTGAACCAACAACATAGATTATAAATAACAACATAAACATCCCTTATTTCTTACCAGCTTTTCTATCTGAGAATTCGGCCAAAATAATATAAGTTGCAGGGAGACATAAATGAAAGATTTCACATTATAATGCATAAGAATATCCAAATTTTCCATATAAATCATTATCCAATAGAGTCAACCAGTGTTAATAAAAAACTTAATCCCAGCTACCATTTTTTGTTGCCACTGTGTTTCCTGTTCTTTTCCTAAGTTCCAATTTTGTATTTAATTACATACATGAACCATTTATCAGCTTCTAATCCCTGTTCCCCCTACCATCATCATTTCATGTTTCTCCTATTTTGGTAACAGAAGTCCCAATTATAAACACTCAATTGGTAACATATGACCCAATTATAAACACTCAATAGATTTATCAATGTTACTGAAAAAGAAGAAATATAAAGGTTATGCACCAACATTCTAAAATATTACGTGAAACACCAGCATTTTATGTAGAAAACAATGGACAAACGTCAAAAGAAATGTTGTCCAGGTTTTGATTAGGACAAAAGTTTTACCACAGAATTCCATCTGGAAGTTGAGGCAGGGTCACACTCTCTGAAGATTGCTGAGAATTAAATGCAATGTACAAGTCCCAAGAAGTAGATCTCAATTCACTTTCTTTCTCTTCAGGTTTGATACTGACAGCAATAAAAGAACTGCAACAAATCAAATGCATCTGCCATACAGTTAGTTTCAGAATTTCTTTCAGAAGTTTAGTTAGTGGCATATAGCATATAGTATATACTGATCCACTGTAGTTTATGAAGTCAATTATACACAAAAAAAATACAGGTGCATGTTTTGATTTTAGACATTTAGCACTCATTACTACAATTATTTCATCCTCCTACCCGATTTGTATCACATCAACTATAATATTTTGGTCTGATTAACATATTTTTTTTTGTTGAATATTGTGAATATCTAGAATTTTGACAAGCTGATTCACAAAATGGGAGTAAGAAACCAAAAGACATATAAGCTGTATACTTTGAAAAAAGTATGCTTTAAACTTATTGTCACAAAATTTTTAGTTTTTAGGTAGCCTCGTTTGCAGTGTACTATATTGAATAAACTGCATATGAGAATTAGTTTCCATATTGTCATAAAAGCTATTGTTTTTACTTTTTACTTTTTGCATTCTTTTCATAGAAAAAAATTTAATTAAAGAAATTATAAAATATCTATTCAGTCTTTTTTAAAATGCTGACTCCACTTTTTCACTATGTTACATAGACAGTAGAATGTTCAGCTATACAAAGAGATCGAAGTGTCACAATGTCCTATAAATATGTTTGCCTACAAAGAATTGTAAGGATTTTTGCTTTTAATTCTCAATGTACTGCAAAGAAGAACTATTCAAAAGTTTCAAGCAATTAGGTTAAAACAACAATTAAATAGTTGAAATAAATTATTGTTGGCTTACGTTGTCTTCCTTTACAGAATTGTGTTTGCACTAAATTACAGGTCTCTATTTTAGCCAATAGGAAGGTGTTGTTTGTGCTTTTAGATTAGCTTTTTCTTCTATTAAATATATAATATCCTATGTTCCACAGAGCCAAGGAGACAAGGAGACAGGTCTCGAGGATGGAGGGACCAAGGGCCTAGATTTGGGGACAGAAGCAAGACAATAGCAGGGTGGTGGTAGATAGAGGTTTGGGGCCAAAAACCTCAAAGGGGTCAAGGGGCATGCCCCTTGTAGGGGTCTATGGGCAACAACACCATTTTCACAATTTTTTAAAGTTTGTTTTAGCAACATCAAGTCCTTACTTGTCTCAAAGAGCACAAACAACATAATTCTTTGAAGATATGAAGTGGCCAAACTCACTAAAGACAACACTCTGTCTAACTTGTCTCGGATTATTTTTCTAAATACAATCTTGTACCCAACTACAACCTCTCCTTCTCTATATGGAGCCACCCTCCTTGACAAGGAAACTATCTTTTTCTTATAATACTTTGGAGACAAAATAAATGCTAAGAGATGCAAGGGTGTGGTAATATTGTTCCAACAATCATCAATGATCTTTTGCACTCTTTTGAAAAATGCTTCTACAGGATCATGCTCCTTGGCTTTTAATATGGTCCTTATATTTTCAACCAAGAAGTACATGCCATCATAAAATTCACCAAAACATGATCGATCCATGCCAGCATACCTAATCATACCCATGATGGACTCAATAAAACTCAAAATATATTCCAAACGAACACAACACTCATCATCTAGGATCAGTGATTTGACATTTTTCAGGCTCTTTGTATGTGATTGCCACCATACACTTCAAAGAGCATTGATGACCATGGCACTCAATGCCTCTTACACCTTGTTGTACCCAAACCAAATTTTTTGCTTCATCAAGGCATTTTGCATTAATTAGTCTAAATCTTGCTAAAGTGTTGTAAAACATAGTTTTGGGCAATATCAAGCATGGAGTTTTTGTCCAATGGTTTAATGGAGTCAAAGTCCGGTTTTATTGAGCAGGCGAGGGCTTCAGTGGGCTTTTCGTGAGGAGAAACATCTCGGCGGCGTTCCACATTCGCGCCACGGTCATTTCAATGATCGGAAACGAGTTTTGATGGTCAATTTATGAAGATTTCACCGGAGGAAAGCACAAAAGCGCAGAGTATAGCTAGAGAGCCAGCTTCTTGAAGGTCAAATCTTGTTTAAAATGATGAAGCATCCAGTCAATCTCTTCAGAATTAGCTTGGCTATCCATCGAGCTATCCAGCGAGGTATTCCGAAACTCACAGCTCCGGAAATCAGCGACAGAAGTTGAAATCCCTAAATTTCCAGATGTGAGAAATTTGTCCTTTTCAGGCAAAAGCGCGCCTCTAGTCTGAGGGCGCCCATCTTAAGGAGGGTAGATCTCGCGGCAGGTTCGATCGCAGGATCTGATCAATTTGTTCTAACTAGTCGCGAGATAACAAAGCATAGTCATCGACTCGAGGAATTTGACGGCCGATCATCCAAGATGACTTAAAATGGAGTTTTCCGTTTACGAGAGCTTCTCCACGTTTGTTCAGTGCAAGTGCGGCCAGGCCTTTGGTTTAAGGAACGCCAGAGATGGCGAGAAATTTGTACAGGCGAGTCTTCACAACATCCGGCTTGTATTCTAGTCGGCTCGCGGCGCGTCATTACGGCAATGCGATCCGCGGCGTTCACGGTACAGTGTGGCGAGGTCTACCAAACGCGGCGTTTTGCGAGGCGAGACCAGCTCGGTTTTGAGTGTATTTTCCGCAGTCGAGCGCCTAGCTTTAGGCATGTCCAGGAGATGGACTTGGATTCGGCGTTCGAAGTCTTCCGCGACTATTAAGTTATCATTTTATCATCTTTCAACGAGAAACGTGAAACCATTGCCGAGGATTTGGCGATTAAGCTTGTCGTCGCGAGGTCTTTGATATCTTGCCGGGTGAGGGCGTCCAAGAAAATGGCTAAGTTTGGGGTAATCTTAAATAAAAAATCTGCTTAGCAGGTTTTGAGGTCTTAGAAGCAGTTTTCTTGCCTCATCACCTTCAGTGACTTCTCTTGTAGGCCCTTCTGGCTGTCTGTTAAAACAGATAGTGCCTGAATCGGGTCATCCCAGTTCCAGATGTCAGACGTCAAAGTAGGGTACTTGGATGAGCGTTCAACTTTCGCCAAAATGACAAAAGTGCAACCATGAGCTTGGTGGCTTTGCACTGAGGCCCATAACGCGACTTTCCTTTATCATGCATCGATGCGTTGGATCGCGATCTCTCAAACGCATGCGATGAGCCCCGTCTCATATCGAGGGTTCACCATTTCACCGTCGTGACCGTTTACGGAAGTGTCGGATGGCGGTTGGGAAAATGGCTAGAAGTCACGGAACCCGGTAACAATTGTCGGTGTGCCCTAATTTTTCAAGGGGTTAAACGATGGATTTTGCAGTTATGTCTCCCAGCAGACATTTCTTCCTTGTTCAATAGGCTTTCCGATGAATTCTTCAGAACAGTCTCAGCATCATCCGGTCATCCGGAAATCAGTGTCGAAGTTGGCCAGTCGTGACAGTGCTGTCAGCTATAAAATAGGGAGTTAGTAAAAAATAAAGTATCTTGAGCAAATGGATGCCTATGTGCTCAAAAGATGACTTTTCGGAATCGTTGAAGTCTCACGATGAATCTCAGAGCTTCACCCGGGTTGTCAACTGAAGTTCCAAATTTGCTTATTTATAAATAGCAATTTTCTATTTTTAGCACCCTTGCTAATTGCATGATAATAAATATTTTATTATTATTTGAGCTTCCAGTCAGTGGCAGTGCAACTGAAGGGCAACCAATCAGAGGACTTCTATTATTGTCAGGTTTTGAATTCTTGCAGTTGTCAGATTAATGCGAATTTCATCTTCTTTAAGCATGGCGCCTTCTTCATTTATCATTCATATTTTCAAGAGAATTCGTATTTTTCAAGGAGATTCATATTTTCTTCAAAGGGAAAATCGTAATTCTCAAAGGCAAATTTTGTCAAAGGAAATTCATAATTTTGAAGCAAAATTCGTTTTTCTTCAAGGCAAAGGCATAATTTTGAAGCAAAATTCGTTTTTCTTCATTCACAAGGCGTATTTTCAAGGGAGATTCGTATTTCTCAAACAAAGGCAGATTTCTCATCTATTTGCAAAGGCGATTTCTCCAATCACATTCTTTTGCAGGTTAAAGTTCACAATTCTCAGCAATTCAAAGAAATCTTGAGCGATTTTCACAGAAGAAGACATACAAAAAACGTCTTTTTCCTCCTTGGTTCTCAGATTTCTCTCAGTTTTCAATTCGCATGTTCCTGAAATTGCCAAATTCGACAAGTCTCAACATCTGGATCATTTTCATATAGCTTCCTCGAATTAAAATCGTGCGTTTGATTTTTCAAGAATTTTTAACTTCAGAACATTCGTTCTTGAGTTTCTAAATTTCTCAACTGAAAAGTCTTTGCATGGTCGAGTAGAAGTCATATTTTTAGCATTCGACTTGATACGGGTTGCATCTTAGAATGCTTTTTGGACCAAAACCCTTATCTCCAGATTTTTAAGCTGAAATTAGCGATAGTATTTTACCCTCGGCGAGGCTATTTTTAGCTTTTCGAGAAAAGTTGTCGAATATAGCCGTGTTCGCAGTCAACAGGCGAGTTTTTCATAGTACAATACACACAGATTGAATTCAAGACCAAATCGGTTTTAATTCATGACTTCATCTGAAAAGCTGAGACTGATTTGTATCAAGCTGCAGAAGAGATGTTGGCTAACACTTCAGTTACGGAGCCGCCAAAGTTGCCAGGCAGTGAAATGCTGGTTGAGTGTGCAAAGATTGCAAAGATTGCTCAAGTTGCTGACATTCAGATGCTGATGCAGTTGACAGCCTCGTTGAGGGATTGGTTGCTCAAGATCACGACCAGTAGACTTCAGTTTCTCACCTCTCAGGATAGACATTACACACAGGAGTTAACTTGGTGTTACCCTTTCAAGTTAACTGGCTGTCTCACCTCATGCATATCTGATTACGAGATTCATCTTGTTTTACTTGGAGTTTCATTTGGGGTTTTGTTAGCGGTAGTCTTCGGTTAACAGCAATGGGGCGTGCATGCTGCTTACCCGATGATCCCATTTTGATTAGATGTTTCGATTAAGCGAGGGTAGTTTACTTGATTATTTGTATAGTTCTGTTAGGGTTTAGGCATGATTTGCATGCAATAGCTTGTAGATGACACAAGGTGATTTTAGGGTTCCCTACACCCTTGATGTATATAAATAAGAGTTTTTGCTCATTTGTAAATAACTTTTGCTTGAGAGAGAAATATATGCTGCGCCTACCTTGCCCTCAATATTGCTCTTTTGGTATTTGTTCATGTGTCTTCGCTATTATGATTAAGTGTTATGCCACATAGGGTTTCATGCAATTGTAATGGTGGATTCTTTATGTCTTGTGAATCTTTTATCATTTCAATCAAGTGTTATGCCACATAGGGTTTCGTGAGATTGTGATGATAAAATCGTTTTGTGAAGTCTTTACTACTTTCAATCAAGTGTTATGCCACATAGGGTTCCATAAGATTGGCGTGGTAAATTCCTCCCATAGTTAGATCTGTTTGAAACTATTTACCATTGAGGTCAATTGTTATGCCACATACGGTTTCAAGAGATTGAGATGATAAATCTGTTTTATGTCTATTTACCATTGTGATCAATCGTTATGCCACATAGGGTTTCGAGAAATTACGGTGATAAATCTGTTTTGTGAATCTTTATCATTATAATCAAGGGTTATGCCACATAGGGTTTCGTGAGATTGTAATGATAAAGGCTGTAATGTCCCCTTTTTGGAGGAATCACTAAAACCCAAATCTTGCATTCAAAGTATTTCTCACAGAGACATTAGAACGTTAGAGATTCATAAATTTCAATTAATACAATATAAATTTGCCAAGGGTCACCCATCTTCTCTACTTTATGCGACTCTTCACCCAGTAATATACGTTTATGTATATATTTACTCATTTTGTATTATTCACTATAGAGCTTATATATATATATATATATATAAATAATTACTAACATATCTATGCTTGTCCTAATTATTAATGCCTTCACTTTTATTACCCTTATTTAATTATCTTTTTAATTGACTTTAAGGTATCCTCTAATTACTGAGTGTTGGAAACAGCAGTCACTTCATGAATTGATCATGGTTACCTTATTGACTATAACATACATTGATATGCATAACCATTAACAATTGGCTTACGATACTCATCTAACCCATCATGCATATTCTTTGTATTCATACCATTATTTTATTTATTTATTGCATATTATTAAAATTCAGAATGTGATGTTATACTGCTTATCTTTGTTACTTATTTATTATCTACATATTATCTGTATTATTCATAGTTATTCCTTACCTCATTCATCGATGTGCTGATACGTGTCTTTTCCAACCATGATCCTTTGGTTATTAGTGATCAAGCATCCTTGGACAACTTACTGGTGTGGAGGATATTCCGCTCTTATTTTCCATATACAAATAGACGTCTCCATCACAAGCCATCGATGGTTCCATTAGCGATGATGATCTGTTGTTCTCTTCTATTCGTCGCACCAAATGGTCTCTTTTCAATACTTACCTTATTGTTGACTTAGCCTCCTTCTACTCGTGTCTTTCTTCAAGATGATTCTGATCTATATCGGCTTACAATCACGTCTTTTCCCTTTCCTTAACCATGGTGGCACTAGTCTTTATTCGTCCCTTTTCGAAGATCTCCAAGTAATCTCTTATTAATGGAGGCTCGAACGCGTTTGGATGACAGAGGTTCATTACCCACATCGGCTTATTCCAATGGCACAGGCGTCTTCTAAATCCTGATGGCAATTGTTCTTGGTTATCTTCCATATTATTTCCCGTCTAGAAGATAGACTTCCGCACATACATATTTCTCACTATCCCCAACGATTATCTAGCTCTGCTGCCAGCATGGCAATGTAGTATTCGAAAGCTCTCCTCATTCTATTCAGCGACCAT
Organism: Sequoia sempervirens; assembly: GCA_007258455.2. NCBI lineage: Eukaryota > Viridiplantae > Streptophyta > Pinopsida > Cupressales > Cupressaceae > Sequoia > Sequoia sempervirens. The sequence goes on along the minus strand of VDFB02092680.1, from coordinate 6,168 downwards.
AAATACGTTTATGGAGGTTAATATCGCTTTGAGGGCGGGCATGCTTTGTTACGTGCTTGGGATCTTCGATAGGCAGTAAGACATTGCCCGATGAGAACCCTTTATAGACTTTGTGTTTTCTTTCCATGCCACGGTGATTTTCCTCTCCGAAGTCTCCTTTTATGACTCCTGTGATGATCCCCTTACATATCTTGGACTGGTCGCGTCCTTCCCTGAGCGCTAAAGCAAGAGTCGTCTTCCTTCATTTGACCCGTCCATGGTCATATTCGAAGGTTCTTCCCTTACTAATTATAAATCACTTTTACATTCGATAAACCTTATTTGGATTATATATTTATATTTGTATATTTTATATTTTGAGCTTTAGAGTTATTCCTATTAGATTAGAGTATTTAATAAGAGCTTCATCTATTAATATTATAGTATATATTATGGACAACCATTATAAATTATATTTAATTATAATATTATTTATAATGATTATTATTATATTTAAATTGTAATTCATCATATGATGATCATAATCGTAATCTTTATATTATAATATTATACTTAATATTTATTATCTTTGATAATTAAAAATGTTTCCAATATGTATCTTGTATATCTTATTATTTTTAACGTTACCATTTCGGGGACATGACAGTCTCCCCCGCTCGAAATCGCTTGTCCCCAAGCAATCTCAAATAGCAACTAAACTACTAAGAAAGTCTTCTTATCATTGTTAAGCACAAGCAATGATAAACACACATGGTGTAATGCAGAGGTTGTATGCAAGTAGACACTCAGGCTAAAAAGAATGTTTCGATCATGCATGTTGATTACACATCAGACATAGAAAAATGTTTCAGACATGTAGCGATCAATGACCTACAATAGATACATATATAATCACTCATGTTGAATACATACCATCCATGGAGCAATTTATCATACATGAAATAGTCACAAGGAATGCACATAAGATATTATAAGCTACAATCACATCAGTAATGAAGCTAGTAACATATGATGCATGAGAAAACCTTGAAAGACACATAAGTCGTGTTACAAAGCATATTCAAAGCATTAAGAGGGCACTCATGTACAACTGACAAACATGAGTTAATCACACATAATCGTGTTGAAGGCACATCAACCACATAATCAATCACAAGATATGATACATACACTTACAAGTAAGGTGTGTTAATACACACAAGATATGCAAATACACTCAAGATATATACATGTTCAATTGAAAGTTTGCACTCAAGCAATATAACGGAAATATACACATGCAAAAACAAGCTAAGCCACATTAGGCATAAAGCAAGTATGTAAGACATGAGGTACACTCATAAGACATGAATCATACATTTGAATACATGTAAGCAGTAAAGCATGAAGTACAAGCGTGAATAAATACATGGAGCATGGAAGCATAGACTCGAATACATATGGCATGAGGTATTCATGAAGTATACACTTAAATATATAAAGCATGAGGTATGCTTTTCAATTGCAAGTATGCATGAGAATGGAGTAAACATGCTGAAAACACACTAATCATGAAAGACACATCAGGACGTTATCCACAAAGCAGTTATGTTAAATATTTTAGCCATAAATGTATACAAGATACAAGCATGGAGCAAACATGAATACATTTCTAAAGCATAATCATCGATTACAAGTGAAGTATACAAAATACACTTATAAATACATGTAGTGCATTACGTAATGCGATATAATTACATACAAAAGCATCAATCAATAAATTACACATAAGGCATGCAAATCATGCAATTATACTTTAGGGAAAGTAATACACTTGAAGTACATACATAGAGCACATAATCCCAGACAAGTACCTCATGCATAAATACTCATAAGGTAGGAAGCAATATAGATACACTCTAACAAGAAGCATACATAGAGGAATTGCACACATGGAGTGAGAAGCATTTAGTCATTACTTAAGATATGAATATGTAGAGCATTCAAGTATACTCAAATTTACTTCTATGCATGGAAATAAAGTACTTGATAAAAATACACCTGAGATGCATGAAGTGTAATCATGGGGCTTGGATTTCAGAAGATAATTAGGGACACTCAAGCATGCACATGTAAAATACACAAACATGTAAAGAAGCCACCAAATGATTCATGCCATATAGAATGCCAAGTATACACTAAAAATACAAAACAACATATACCTAAATAGTAGTCCATGTATAATAGTACACTCAACCGCCAGCAGATAAGTGATACGGCATGTCCATATACCCCATGAAATGAAGCTATAATAAGCCTATATATATACCTGAAGCAAGGAAGTCAAACAAAAGCATATGCATGAAAACATAAATCATAATTGAAAGTTCGCACTTATTACAAGTACCGCGAGTACTTGAATGCCTGGCCATGAAGTAAAACAAGATAAATCAAGAAACAAAAACACCTTAAAATACATCGTCATGAAGGGAACACTTGAATTCAAAGTCACAGAGTATACAAAGGTGGAGAGTATACACTCGCATACAAATACATTGTAAATATGCACTCAAACAAGATCATATACACTCAAATGTAGTCATAAGTCAACTCAATCATATAATATACACACAAATACAAATGCAGTCATAGAGTATACACCCAATTGCAAATTCAACCATAATTCATAAAGTATACACTCAAATACAATTTCAATCATGATTATAGGGTGTACAATCAATTACAAATACACTTGAATGAAGTATGCTGTTAGACAATCGAGAAGGTGGATTTGGTGTATCCCATACTACACCGTGGACCCATCCTCCTTCCCAAGGTCATCGAGTATACACATAAACAGCTGCACACTTGAATGCTATAATGCACTGGGTTACTCCACAAACATATGCAATGCTATTCAATTGGTAAAATTTCTACAAACCAATAGAGGATAAACACACCCCAAGCTGATCTCTCACTATCCAATTCCCAGGTAAGAGTGGGAATTTGGAATTATCAAGGATGCTCCCATTTCTTCAGTCTGAAGGTAGTCAACAATGCCCGCCAGACCACCTCTACGGGCACGGCAAATGTCCACGGGGTAGCCACCCTCGGCGATCCCGAAGTGGCCCGCTTCCTTCACAGCCTCCCTGTGATTGATCAAAACAAAATTATGTACCTGGGTACTGGGCAGTCATGGCAGTCCATGCATATGAAGTCGGAGGAAGCATTCCACAGAGTTCCTGATGTTCTTTAGCCCCAGATGCCAACCACACCCGCGGAAACACCTCTGCCCCTGCTATGCACTAGCCATCCAATGAGGGTGGTCTACCATGAAGGGACTCTAGTATCTGCTCAACCTATCGGTTCCATCCCCAACCAACTACATGATTGTTGATACAAACAATTGCATCTTACCTTATTACAAGACACAGTTACAACATGCTATGAGGATTCATGAATTCATTAAAATATTAATAATCTATTTATCATATACATTAGCCCTTAAATCTATTAATCACCAACACGTTTAACAAATATTGTTTTCCAACTATATAAAGGTATTGCTGATTTAGGGCTATGAAAATACGCACCTAAAACTTACCACTTTGATCTGCAGAAACCCCCCATCCAACGATGCCGCCTTCTTATGCTATGTTGAAATAGAATGGTAGATTATCATAACACCATTAGTTGTTCAATTCAAAATAATATATTAGCAATGCATTCCCAAAATGACTATAATAAATTACATCAATTAGATATCTATTATTATGCATAAATTGTATTTATTAATCGCCTATTATATACTCATCAATCATTATATATTTAGGTATATTTATCAATGATATTTAGATATGCCTATTCATCACCAATTTAATCTCCCTATTTATTTATTTATTTCCAAAACAATATCATTGTTCTTCTTCAAATCTCATAATTTGCATATATCATTGTTCTTCTTTCAAAAATCTCAACAGATGAAGATGGCTCTCACACACTCCATGTGGTTGTACATAGAGTTGAGTGCGATCGAGACAAGGCTGTTCCGGAGAATTATGTGATCACCACCATGGAGTTGGATCACCCTACTGGAGCGTAGATAATTGAAGAGTGACAATTCCTATCAGGCACTTAAGGACAGGATGGTCTGAACCGAAGGCAAGTACAAAACATTGATTGGCTATGTACAGCATTTGTCTCGTCCTTGTGGGCAAGAGAATCTGGCAATTGAACTCCCAACCGAGTTTCCTAGAGAGTTAGTTAGTGGCTTGGCGGATTTGAGGAGGATGGCACAGTAGGCAGATAAATGGGTTGCTAGTGTTCGCGCTGAGACAAAAAAGTTTATGGAGGATCTTGCTCATTCCTATCAGCAAGCCTCTGGCATTATGGCACGGATGGATGCAATTGATCAAGCTTGGGGCGATGCTCGTATCTATCAGACCAAGGTTGTCCTTTCTCTAGAAGATTTGATGCATACACCCTTGCAGACTTTGGTTGAGGGAGGTGTGATTCAAGAGGGTGATAGATATGACTTCACCAGCTGGTATTCTTTAGTGGTCATAGGCCGATTCTTCGATGCAACACAGGCAGATTTGGCCAGAGTCAGAAAGACCATGGTGAACATCCTTGACGGAGTCCTGAACACACTAGAGGCTATGTTTGCAAGGAGGTTGACTCGCAAGGAGGTGACTGCTGATGGTTTGAAGAGTAGACTGCCGCCTTTCTTTTCAGAGGTGAAGAATTTTGTTCAGGATGATTTTGAAAACACCTCAACCTTCTCTAGCATTATCCAGAATACCCAGGATGCCCTAGTTGCTTGGAGAAAGTCTTGTACTCGACACGGGCAAACAGTTACGATGTTGAAGTTTCAGCTTGATCACATCCCGCCTATCTCAATTCAGGAAGTTGAAGCTATGCTAGTCAGATTCATTGACTTTGCAACCAAGGAGAAAGAGAATGGAAACGCCCTTCTAGATGATGACCTTCTGGAAGATGAAGGTGGGCATTAATTGCCCCATGATGCTTGAGCTGTGAGTGGGAATCTTTTGGTTCATTTATTACCCCACTCCTTTCTGTGGCAGTTTTTAGGGTGAATCTTGTTTAGGGCTGAGGTGGCACAATCTGGGCCATCCATCCAATTGTAATCTGAGCTGTCCATTGGATTGGGCCATCTATAAAAGGGGCATCCCCCCTCATTTGTATCTAATTAGACATTAGATCATTAGAATAGAGGCAGAGCAGAGAGATAACTTAGAGTTAGCATAGCTGATAGATTGATAGTATAGTTTGAAGAAGGAAAGTTTCTCCTTTGAAAGCTTTGTCAGAAATAGTTGTGAACACTCTCTCAATAAAAAGAGTTTTCATTGATGATGATCTCGTCTTTTGTTGTGAGCAGCTAGCAAGGTTTCTTCATCCTTCTGATTCAAATAGGATCTTAAAATAGAGTAAATAGCTTTTATTTCATGCAAGTAGTTAGTAGTAATGGAATGCGCTGCTTAATCTAAGCAGACTTCATCTAAATCCATACTACTAGCACGCTTACTGATGGTAAGTTTGCCTTGCGTGGTCAACTGGAACATTTCGTGCTTAACTTCAATTATGATTGGCATGTTTGTATGCGTCGTAGTGATGGTATTTACATGTTGAATTGTAATTTGAATATCCTTAGCCACCCCCTTTGAAGATTGCACCGACTCCGTGGAAGCTATCCAACGCAACGCAAAGCGAAGTCTGGTTGAAGTTTTTGCTAAAATTGATCCCCGCATCCCACTCTTAGAATAGTCCATAGATTTTCCTATCCCTGCACTCATTTAAATTCAGCATTTTCTATTTAATATTAGGAAACTGGCACTTACTTGATAAATCTTTCGAGCCACGTAAAAACCCTCCGTTTGTTGTCTGCCTTCTGTTTCCAAACAATTGTGTAAGTCCCCTCGTGATACCAGCAAATCACAACGAACCAACTGAGGCTATCCATTGCATAGAAGGAACCTTGGAGTTGAAAGCATGAACTCTCTCACAATCTTAGCATGATGAATACTTTGATCAAGAGAGAATACAGTAGTCGTTGGTAACTTTATTTTGCTGTTTGGTGCAGTCATAAAAAACACATCAACACCCACCACCAAGAAGTTGCTCAACCATGGTTATATGTCATCAAAGAGATGACATTGCATCAAATTTAAA